>JAQQSK010003012.1:393267-422781 GCA_028658325.1 Potorous gilbertii | reverse complement strand
TCTGAGGTGCAATTTAAATTCAAGTGTTCCTGACTCCAAATTCAACACAAGAGACTGGGGAGCCCCATGAAGAGAGAGAAGGGAAGACAGAGACAAAAGAGGAGAGAGACAAAGAAGGAGAAACTAGGAAAGGGGAGAATGCATACCCAAGGAGATGACAGGATGGATGAGAAACAGGACACAGCAAAAAATCAGAAAATAAGCGGGAAAAGTGGATCTGTAGAAGAAAAGTGGGGAGAATAAAGAAGACAGTGAAAAAACAATAGAAGAAAGCTTGAGAATAGTGAGCATAGGAAACAAAAAAGAATGCTGTGCCATCCAACTAACCTCATGTCATTCATCCCGGGCATTATCTCTGAGTAAAGTCTTCCTTCCAACCTGGCTCCCATTGGCCTTCCAGCCTGCTTTGATCAAGAACTTTCCTGGTTGTCAGTCAACGTGGGAAGAGGAGGTAACCTAATTTTAATAGGAGCTTCAACACAAAAGCACTAAGAAGGCAAAACCATTGCTAAAAAATAAAATTGTGATAAATGCATTCTGTGACTCGCTTGCTTAGCTGGTTAGACTTTTAAGTTTTTGATCTTGCGTTTGATTCCCCTATGGATCAGCGGAGGGTGTGGAGGTGTGTGGAACTGGTTCACAGGTACAGATTGCTTCCTTAATCCTGTCCAATCACTTTTAGAGGACCCATGTGAGTGAAAAAGAGTCAGGAAAACTAGATGTAAATATGATTTAAAAACTTACGATCCCCAGTAGATTAGCTCCCCGAAGGCTGGGAGTAATTTGATTTTTTGTTTTTGCAGAAAGACACTTAAGCCATGTTTGTTGCGTGGACTTAGACAGCTGTGTGACAACAGTAAAGTTTATTTTACCCCTCTGACCCTCAGTTTCCTCTTCTTAAAACAGAGACAAAACAGATTTGAAAACTTACTAGCTCAAAGAGCAAGGGGGAAAAATCCCTTTACCGCTCTGAGCTAGAGTATTATAGATCAAGATACCTAGGTAAATTAGAGAACCCTCCGTAGTAGAGTTAAGGGGGTTCCTGCCAACACACTTGGTGAAGAATTTGGGGGTGAGTGTTGTGGTTAAGGCTAGATGTTTCACCCTGCCTCACATGGAGGAAAGGGGGCAAGGAGCAGTGAGAAGCACCTGCGCAGAATCTGGTTATGACCACCCACTGTACCCTGGGACAAGTCACCTGCCCTACATTCAGATTCCAGCTCATTCATTTCCTCCCTGGGTGACCTTGGCCTGGTTCTTTCATCTTTCTGGGCTTCATTGTTCTCCGTACAACAAGGGGAGTTAGAATACATGACATCTGAAGTCCCTTCCAGCTCTCTAGGATCCTGTGATCTCTGTGGTCCTTTCCCAGGTCTAAGATCTTGTGATTCTTCTGATCTGATCTCTCTTAGCCTTCTTTGGGCTTGACTTTGGTGTGAGTCCTGGAGAGTAGAACAACATCACCCTCTGGTGGTAGAAGTGGGGGCAAAGTGGGGACATAGCCCCTATGTTGTTGGAGCTTTGGCTGGCCTGCCTTGCCACATGTCCTGGCCCAGTTCGGAGGTGGAGGGATGAGAGGGAGATCTTTTCGCAGCCACTCCTGGCCCTAGCTCTCCATGAGGAGTCAAATCACTTGGGTGTGGGAGGCAGCAGACACAACAGCTGGGGGCATCAGATAACAGACGAAGGAGGCAGATTAAACAGCTGGCACCAGCAGATACAACAACTGGAGGTGGCAGACACAACAGGCGGAGGTGGCAAAGAGGCCAACTAGAAGCCAAAGGCCCTAGTGCCCATGAGGATGGAGCTGAGTGAGATGGGCTATTGAGGCTGTTTTTTTTTTTTTTGTTTGCTTGTCCTGGTTTTTTTCTAGAGTCACTACAAATGCAGCAGAGATTTCTCCTTGAAGTTTGAGACCAATGAGAAAAACCTTTCTGGGAAGTTCTGGCATACTTGTTATTACTTTAATTATGTTCCAGAGGGAATCATTCCTATTCTCTCTTTAAAAAATTTTTTCAAACACGGTGAAAGCAGCAGCAGTCTAGACCCCTGGATGCTCTGAAGGTCT
Source organism: Potorous gilbertii (assembly GCA_028658325.1). Lineage (NCBI taxonomy): Eukaryota > Metazoa > Chordata > Mammalia > Diprotodontia > Potoroidae > Potorous > Potorous gilbertii. Next base: position 420,713 of record JAQQSK010003012.1, on the reverse strand, counting down.
TAGTGGCCTGCCTTCCTGGGAGTGTTAGGCCTTCAAGGAGCTCCTCTAACCCTGGCTCCTCAAGATGAAATTATCTCGGCAGGGCAGGTCCAGGACATCCCCAGGCCCCCAGGCAGAATGTAGAGGTTTGCTTCACCAATGCTTCTTTACCCCTGGAAAAGTACAAGTTACTCCACAGGTAGGCATGGGTGCCACATGTCCAGTCTAGAGGAGATCGTCTCCTATTTCAATGCTTTGTTCACTTTTCTACTGGCAGGATGTGCAGCAGTCCTGAATTTAAGCCTGGTCAGACACTACCAGTAATTAGCACTCAGTCCATCTTCTACCTTCCTCCCTGAGCCAGTACAATTCTCTCATGTGAGTCAATCTTACCCAGAAGCCCCTTAAGAAAATGCCCCACCACCTTCAGCAGAGCTCCTTCCTTCACTGTTGCTTCTTTTGTCCTATCTGCATGTATGAGCCCTGTCTATGCCTTTTCCTGTGACACACAGCATCCCTTTGGCATGAGATTAATCATCAAGCATTGTTTGAGGACAAGTGGAGGAAAGGAAGAGAGACTAGCTTCTGAGATGTTGTGGTGCAGTAGACCAAGTGCAGGACTTTTGAGTCAGGAGGGACTTGGGTTTAAATGACACCTTTGAGGTTCAGTTTCCTCAGCTGTCATAAAATTTGCAGTACCTACCTCACATGGGTTTTGTAAAGATCAAGTAACAATCTACAAAAAGGTATAGAGACAGGGCCTTGAGATTGCACTGATATATGGGGAACTCCTGGATGAAAAAAATCCTTATACCAATACAGATCAGCACCTTCTCTACAATTTATAGTCTTTTACAATTGCCTACAGCACTGAGAAGCTAAGTGACTTGTCCAGGATCACATATCCAGCATGAGTTAGAGGTGGACCTTAAAGCACTACAGAAATGTCAGCTGGTGTGACTTTGGAGACTGCTAAATATCTCTGTGTCTTCACCGGGTTTAGGAACAGGAACAATCATAGTCATAGACTGAGAGCTGGAAGGGAACTTAGAGACATTTCCACTTGACAGGGGAGGAGACTGAGGCCCAGAGAGGTTGTGAATTTGCCCTTAGTCATGTCGGGAGTGGCAGGGACAGAATTCAAGCCCAAGTGCTCTGATACAAAATCAATGTTCTCTGCACTGGGGCAGTGGGCAAGCCTGGAGATGCTCCCATAGCATTGCCTCTCCTGACCATGATATACAACAGCATGGGCAGAATCCTACCTTAGAAGCAAAAGCTCCAGAGAATTCATTATGTGGCCTAATGGAGATTAGGGCTATTTCAGTGCAGTGGATACCATTTCAGTCTCTCCTCACCCCCATCTCAGGGGATTGTGGGATGAGACTGTGGTCAAATGTGAGGTCAGGTTGATGGTAGCTTCACCCTCGGAAAAGTACAGAATTTTCAGAGACCTTCTAGACATGGTTGCCAGAGGATGGTCAGGGTCTTGTATAAACCTCTGCCATACTGTTTTCCTCTCCAGATGACTTCAGTTGCAAAGGTGTACTACAGCCAGACCACCCAGACAGAGAGCCGGCCCCTAATGGGCCCAGGGCTACGCCGCCGGCGGGTACTGACCAAGGATGGCCGCAGTAACATCCGCATGGAACACATCGCTGACAAGCGCTTCCTCTACCTCAAGGACCTATGGACCACCTTCATTGACATGCAGTGGCGTTACAAGCTGTTATTATTCTCTGCCACCTTTGCAGGCACCTGGTTTCTGTTTGGTGTGGTGTGGTATCTGGTGGCGGTGGCCCATGGAGACCTGCTGGAGCTAGGGCCTCCCGCTAACCACACGCCCTGTGTGGTGCAGGTCCACACGCTCACAGGTGCCTTCCTCTTCTCCCTTGAGTCACAAACCACCATTGGCTATGGGTTCCGCTATATTAGCGAAGAGTGTCCACTGGCTATTGTCCTCCTTATTGCCCAGCTAGTACTCACTACCATTCTGGAGATCTTTATCACAGGCACCTTCCTGGCCAAAATTGCCCGGCCCAAGAAGAGGGCTGAGACCATCCGCTTCAGCCAGCATGCAGTGGTGGCTACCCATGATGGCAAACCCTGCCTTATGATCCGTGTTGCCAACATGCGCAAAAGCCTTCTCATTGGCTGTCAAGTGACAGGTAAGCTGCTCCAGACCCATTTAACCAAGGAAGGAGAGAGCATCCGGCTCAATCAAGTCAATGTGGCCTTCCAGGTGGATACTGCCTCTGATAGCCCATTTCTCATCCTACCCCTTACTTTCTACCATGTGGTGGATGAATCCAGTCCTCTGCGTGACCTGCCCCTGCGAAGTGGTGAGGGAGACTTTGAGTTGGTTCTGATTCTCAGTGGGACAGTGGAATCTACCAGTGCCACCTGTCAAGTGCGCACATCCTACTTGCCAGAGGAGATCCTCTGGGGCTATGAATTCACACCTGCCATCTCACTCTCAGCTAGTGGCAAGTATGTGGCTGACTTCAGCCTCTTTGACCAAGTTGTGAAAGTGACACCCCCTGGCAGCCTCCGAGATACTGTCCGTTATGGGGACCCTGAAAAGCTCAAGCTAGAGGAGTCATTTCGGGAACAGGAAGGGAAGGAGGGCAGTGCCCTCAGTGTACGAATCAGCAATGTCTGATGGCTCTGACTTCCACTTCCCTCACCCCTTCGGGCCAGAGGAGATATTCTCTGGTGCGACCCTATCCCCTGACTTATGCCTGTTCTCTATCTCCCAGTTCCCAGGTGTCCTACCCAGGCTCTTTGGAAAGAGCCCCAGGATCACCCTTCTCCCAATTCCATCTTCCTACACCCAGTGGCCTGTAATTTGCCTGGGCCAGCCTGAAGGAACAGTCTCCCTTTGGACTGAGCCACCGTTTGGAGTATATGGGACAGAGTAGATTGGGCTGAAGAGGATTAGAAAATCCTAGCCATTACTGGAGATTACATAAGAGAACTGTGCAATTGGATGAATGGATGAACTCTGCTCCATTTATGAAACTTGGTTCCTTGAGGATGGAGGATTTTCCTTTTCTACCTTCCCACCCAGCTAGTTCCCTGAGCCCAGGCTCTCCCTGCTGGTCACTCTGGGTACTACACTCTTATGTATGCCTGATGCTGGGACCTGGCAGTGGCTAAACTGTCATAGTATCCTCTGCTAAACCCCGACAGAGCACACTACTTCCCCTTATGATGAGACAGATTCCCCTTCTGGCTCCAATGTATGGGCTTGATTGCCACCATTTGGTTCTTCACAATGCCTAAAGTAGGCCCTCTTCCTATGTCCCACATCTCATTTGTTTCTCTTTGATGCCTTTATCCCCAGAGAATGAGATTGATCATAGTAAATGACCACAACATATAGTCACACCACAATCATACACTCATAGAGTTTAAAATTATTCAAATTGAGGCTCACTGGAAAAGAAATATTATCCAAATTCCAGGTGCTTATCTCCCTAGGCTACTCGAGGTGTCCTATGAGAGGTCATACCCTGGCAACGACGTTCTCCAAGGAAGGTTTCAGGTGTCTGAACCCTCAGGAGAGGGTCTAAGATAATGTTTCCAACAGAAGCTGTATCTAGGTACCTCTCCTTTCTAACTAGTTTGTTCAATGTCCCTTTTTCCTTATTGGATCTGTTTCCCAAAGTAAATGGGAAGTGAAGAGGACTTTTCCTTATTCTTTGCTACACTGAAGATCAGATCTGAGGGCCCAGAAGCTCTAGTAAAATTGGACCAGTCTCATTAAGTGGGAAGTTCTTCATATGCAAGGCCTTGGGGTAAAGCTCAAAGAATGTTGATATGCTGTTGAAGACCAGACAGAAACCAAGATATATGTTTAGAAGTCACTATTACCACTCCCACTCACCCTCTATTCCTCTGAAAAGCACAAGTTACTTCCCAGGTTATTAGATAAATACCTAATGGAAAGAAGAACATGACATTCCTGGGGCACAGAGGAAAATGAAGAGGATCCATCTTGTCCCAACCCTCCTGTTCCCCCAGAACTCAGTCCCAGATGCTTAGTATGTAAATCTTCTCAAAGGAATAGGACTAGACTACAGCCCACCCAAGGAAGGCAGTGTGATAAAGCAGAAAGGATGCTGGATTTGGAGTCAGAGGACCTGAGTTCAAATCCTCGTTCTGCCACTACTACCTGTGTGACCTAGAGCAAATCACTCAAACTCTCTAGGTCTTGATTCCTTCATCTGAAAACCAGTGGGGTTAACTGATCTCTAAGGTCTCTTCTAGCTCCAAACTTATGATTCATTCCCTGGCAGGGACCAGGTTGGAGAGCACCTGAAGAAAGCCTCCATGTTCATGGAGGGTAGCCCTATTGGCAGGTAACAGGGACAAGTTTTGCAGAGTTTTTGTGGAGTGTCATTAAATGAGGTAGCTGAGAGAAGACCATGTCTCTATATCAGGAAGAAAGTAGGCTACAGCAGAAGCAATTATATAGTGGTTTATATAAGCCTATGTCCAGCTAATCACATTCCAGCCTATGGTTTTACCAAAAATGTGTTTGTATCCAGATGTCCTATATGTGTATGCTCATCCTTATAAACAGACTCATAATAAGTCTAGGCTGGCCCCAGAATCACAAACTGACCACATCTGCATAAACTCCCCCCATAAAGAGCCATTTGGACTTGGCTAATCTCAACTCCTAAGTGGAGACCAATCTCTATCTCTAATAAACCCCTTTAAAGGCCCCTGGCCTAGGTGGTGTTTAGACAGAGTTGAAACTTACAGATATTTGGAAGCCTTCCCCAGGTACCAGAAGGGAGAGGGCCTTCTGCTGGATTTTCTCTTCTTAAAATCAGATGCCTGATTTCTTCTGTATACGTCTATATACAGAAAGGGACACATACACACTGACATATAATGTCCATACCTATATGTTATTCTTAATCAGTCCCCATCCATCTGGTTTCTTCTGCACATAACTGCCACCCCCTTACATGAGTCATTCCTCCTCCCTCTTTCCACTCCCTTAGTCTTAATTCCTCAGACTTACCAACTTTTTGGACAGTAAGCAAACTTGACTGTCTAGAACCCAATTCACTGGTTTGCCTTGATATCCCTTTGTCCTGTCCCCCACTCCAGGCCTCCCTGTAAGTCACATTTTATTTGGCATATTCTCCTTTGGTCTGGTCTGGCACTCATCCCCTCACCCACATGCCAGGGATCCCACTCTCCTACCAACCCTGAATGCCTCTCTTCTAAACTGTGAGACATGTGCCTCCAGATATGGACAGTTCTTAAGAAAATGGATTACATCTCCACTAACCATCATCTGGAAATATGGGGAAAATGGAAGAGTTAGGGGTGCAGATGGGGGACACTTCAGAGGATGGTCTGGTAACTCGCGTAAGGGATGGGGTCCTTGAGGTGGCTGGGATAAGAAGAAAGAAGGTGGTAGTACTGAGGGAACCCACTGAAGTTGCGAAACTTTTATGCCTTACCATTCACCTTCTTATAATACTAGACACCTTAGATAAGAGGGAAATGTATAGGCAGGATTTGGGGGGAAGGTCACATGACATGTATAGGAGGTTTACCTATGGAAAAGATATAGAAAAAATAATATATAATATATATAATATACATATATATATATATGTGTGTATGTGTGTCTGTGTGTGTATGTGTAAATATGTGTACAGAAAAGTGCACGGAGAGCTTACAGTGAGGAGAAGGACACCTTACCCTAATGAAAGGTGGGGTTGGGAGAGGGATGGGTGGGATGCCCTGGACTCTCTGTCTCATGATGGTCACTGGTTTTGGTTACAGTCTAGAGTTGGGGGATTGGCTCTGAGGTTACTGGAGATTGAGAAAGGGTGGAACAGGCTGATCTCGTGGGAAATAGAGGCATCTATTGTAAACTTGCCATAGTCAGAAAACTAATCATTTCCCATCACCCAGTGCTGCTACTAGGGCCTGAAGTGAGCCTGCTGGTGGGTAGAGGAAGAAGCAGAGAAAATAAGATAGGAGAGCCCCTGGGGAGGAGGCTTTTTGGGTTCTTGTTCTTAGTGTAGAGGTGAAGTCTGATAGAAAACTTCTTATTTCTGTTTCTGAATCCTAGCAGTTGACTCTTAGCTCACATACACTTCTTTTTTTAAAATTACAGTCCAGGTCAACTCATCCCTCTCCATGGTCCTTATTCTTTTCTGTTCACAGAGGTGATGACAACGATAGCCAGAGTTGTTGGGGTGATGACTCTCATCAGCAAGATTCTATCTTGGTCTCCCTATCAAATAGGCTGGGGGTGGGGGCAGAGGAGCTGGGGTAAGAGGATTCTGCCTTGCCCTTTTGGTTCCCTCATCCCAACCCTCCAATGCAGGGTACCAATGGAGCTCCTAAGCCAGATGCTTAGGGATCTGTCTAAAAGCTGGTTGAAAACAGCACTTAGGAGGAAGATACCTCTGTAGGCAGGTAGACCCCAATCCTGGCATGAGTGATGATGGGTTGTTTCTGCATAGCTAAAAGAAGAGAGGAGGATTGTTCTAGGGGAGAGTCAGCTGTGTCTTTCACATTCTGATCAGTCCCTCACTGTCTCCCAAATCTAATGAGATCTTGTAGGGATTTCCCATGTGGCCTGAAGGAAAGGAAGAGGTGACCTACAATTCCCCTACCTGCACGGCAGGAATAGTATTCCCTTCCCCAGGTTGTTACCCTAGTCCTTCTCCCTCACTTGGCTTGTCTAGTTTGTTTTTAAAGTAACCTGCTGCTGCCTTCACGGTAAAGCTAGCTTGGGCCTCTGGCCCAGTAATGGCCCATTCTACTGAATCAGAAATGTCTAGGAAAAGGTGTTTCCATTCATTGTGCTAAAAACTAAACCAGGTCAGATTTCTCCAGGAGAAAGATGCTTGAGTGTTTTTTTTCTGTACAGAATAAGCTACTAAATAAAAATATTTCATCACCATGATTTGTATCCAGGTTGTTCTTGGAGAAGAAAACAAGCCTCTTGGCAATAATGAAAAATTATTACTGGGGAAAGTTGGGCAGGGGAAGGAGAGAGGGAGGCCTAGGGGGCAGTTAGGGGTTGGCCAGATGAATAAATGCTAGTGGTTTTCTGGTTTCTTAGTTTGACCCCCTTCACCTTCTTCAGCCCCACGAAGCCTTTGGCCAAGGTCACTCACCCTTCCAACTACCCTTCCTACTTTTATCCCCTTCAACAACCTCTTGAGATGACTTGTGTGGGAAAAGTGGAAGTCATTGGTTTTCTCAAAAAGGATGCCACCTTTGAAGTCTGATCTGCCTGGCATCCTGCTCCCAAAGGTCACTTCACCTTTGCTACTGGACACCCTTTCTATTCAGCAATTAGCACAAAACCATTTTTTCCCTCTTCTAAACCAATCAGTTGGCCTGTTGTCTGTATTTGTGGATGAATCTTTACAGAATCACAGAGTTGGAAAGAACATCAAAGGTCCATGGTCCTATTTCCCTGACTTAGAGATCTGCCTCAGATCTCAGAGAAATTGATCTCTCTTCCGCCTTTCATTATTAAAGTTCTGAGATAGACCTGTATGTTCCCAGCTAGCCAAACGGGGTTTCTTTTACCAAGAGAGGAAATAGATTGAAAAGCCCCTGTTCCAAACAACAGGTATGGAAGGAAGAGAAGGAAAATGGAGTCTCAAACATTTAACAATAACAATAAACATTTACTGAGTACCTATTATGTCCATATAAAGCACTGATGTTATAATGATATATAAGGCTGAGCTTCTGCCCTCAAGGTACTTATAAAGTAGGTGGGGGGAGGGAAATATAGGTAAAATAATAAGTAGTAAATAGTGAAAATTAAGCATCAAGTTAATAATTACTCCCATTTCTATTGCGATTTAAGGTTTACAAAACCAACACTCTTGTGAGCTAGGGAGAGGAAGTATTATTACTTCTATTACACAGATGGGAAAACTGAGGCTCAGGAAAGTTAAGTGATTTGCCCAGGGTAATAAAGCTAGAAAGTATTGGAGCTGGCACTTGGCCACAAGTCTTCTGACTCCAAGTCTTCGTTCTTTCCATGTATAGATAATTATGCTTAGGAAGTTTCAAGGACAGGGATGTCACTTTAGAAAAGGCTTCATAAAGCAGATGATGCCTGAGCAGGCCTTTGAAAAAAGGATAAAATTTAGATAAGTGGAAGGGAATAGGAAGTGCATTTTGAGTAGGAAAATAGTATGAGCAAAGGCTGGAGGAAAAAAATGTACAAGGCATATTTAGGAGTGGGCAGCCAGATGGAACAGTGGATAGGGTACAAGGCCAGCAACACTCATCTTCCTGAGCTCAAATCTGGCCTCTAGCATTGATTAGCTGTGTGACCCTGGGCAAATCATTCAACCCCATTGTCCTCAGTTTCCTCATCTGTCAAATGAACTGGAGAAGGAAATGGCAAACCACTCCAGTATCTTTGCCAAGAAAATGCCAATAAGGTCATGAAGAGTGGGACGCGACAGAAAAATGAAAATATTTAGGAGTCACTAAAAAGATGAATTTGGCTGGAGCAGAGAAATTTTGGGAGAGAAAGGAGTGGAATAGAAGCCTAAAGAGCTATATGAGGTTAGATTGTAGAGTCCTGAATGTTGAATGTCCAGTTAATGAATGAACAAAAGAAACATTTATGAACTGTGTGCAAAGTAGTGTGCTAAGTACTGAGATAGATTACAAATAGGAAAATCTCAGTCCTTGATCTCAAGTAATTCACATTCTAATAAGGAAAGGCAGCATAGACACGAGATTTCAGCTTCAAGTCAGACAGAAAGACTCAGTGGTCCTTAAGGAATCTAGATTTTATTCTGTAGGCCAAGGAGTTTAAACCAAGAAAACAGAGTCTACCAGCAAACCTCTAAATCTAGGGAATCTAGGTTAGGATTTTCATCTGTGGGCAGAGAATTTGGCCTTTCTTGCTCTAGTCAAAGATTTGGCATGACAGGACACTTTGGGACAAACTCATTAAATAAACATCCATTGAAGTCTACTAGGTACAAGATACTGCACTGGGTACTTTGGGAATAGGGTGGTGGTAGTGGGAAAGGTCATCAAGAAGATTAGACAATTCAGGGTGAGATAAATCATGTCCTTCCAAGTATGAGATTTAGCATATACAACCTTGTCATGGCTTCTGGGCAGTTATTTTGTCAAAACATGGAGAACCCTGGAAGAGCTAAGTGGTGTAGTGGATAAAATGCTAAGCATGAAGTCAGGAAAACTCATCTTCCTGCATTCAAATGTGGTCTCAGACATTTACTGTGTGACTCGAGGCAAGTCATGTAACCTCATTTGCCTCAGTTTCCTCATCTGTCAAATGAGCTAGGGAAGGAAAGAGCAAACCACTCCATTATCTTTGCCACTGTTGTTCAGTTATATCCAACTCTTTGTGACCCCATTTGGGGTTTTCTTGGCAAAGATGCTAGAGTGGCTTGTCATTACTTTCTCTAACTCATTTTACAGATGAAGAAACTGAGATAAATGGTGATAAGTGACTTGCCCAGGGTCACACAGCTGGTAAGCATCTGAGGCCAGATTTGGACTCAAGAAGATGAATCTTCCTGACTCTAGGCCCAGAACTCTATCCATTGTGCCACCCAGTTTTGCCAAGAAAACCTCAAGTGGAGTCACAAAAAGTCAGACATGATTGAAACAACTGAACAACAACAATAACTTCTTGACTCCAGGCCTGGTGCTCTAACCACCATACCACCAAGCCACTCCAAAAGGACTCAAAGAGAGTGGGAAAGGAATGAAAAACTACTAAGCAACAACAAAGAGAACTCTGGCTCAATATATTAGCTTCAGAAGAGTCTCCAAGTCTGAGAGTAGGTAGATTTCTCTTTTTACTTATACTCTCTGCTAACTCACCTTGGAATATTATTTTTGAATATATTTATATTTTATATACACACATATGTATATACACATATATGTGTGTTTTTCATTTATAGTTTTATGTTTCAAGAATACGTGATTTTGTTGATAAGGATTCTCTCTCTAGTGTTACAGATCTCAACCCCTCTTTACCTTGATTGGCTATCTTGGAGAATTCTTGGTCTTCAAAAATCCATTGCCTTGCTGCCAACCTGGTGATGAGCCCTGCAAAGTTAACTAGGCTGTTCTCTGAAAACTGGTATACATGATGTCACCTTCAAAGCCTTGCTTGCTCTACTGGCAGAGCTTCCAAGAACCCATGGCCACTTTCTCATCAAGAGGCATCAGAAAGACTGAATTGTTTGGGGAAACCTTGAGAGAGGTGGCTCAACCAGAGTGAAGCTCATGTATTGTTTTCTGGCTATGCTTAGTCCTGCTTCAGGATTTAGAAAACATCCTCTTATTGTCTAGAACACTAGTATCAAACTCAAATAAAAATGGGGAGCTCACTAAATATACATACACATAGCAAGCTATATACAGGATAAATAGGAAATAAAAGTGGAAAGGCACTGAAATTAACGGTGGTTGGGGAAGGTTTCTTCTAGGAGGTGGAATGTTAGTTGAGACTTAAAGGAAATCAAAGGGGTCAGCAGCCAGAGGGGAGGAGGAAAAGCATTCTAAAAATGGGGGACAGCCAGAAAAAAACGTGTACAAAGATGAAGTGTCTTGTTTGTGCAACATTCAGGACACCAGGGTGACTGAGTTGGCGAGTAAGGTGTAAGAAGACTGGAAAGGCAGGAGGGGCTACGATATGAATGGCTTTGAATACCAAACAGCATTTTGTATTTCATTCCGGAGGCAAGGAAGCTACTGGAGTTTGTTGGGTAGGGGAAGGGCGGGTGACATGATCAGAACCTGGGTCAAGTACTTATTACAAGTGTCACTCACCCTGCAGCATGTCAGACATACAGAGAAAAAAAATAATGAAAATCCGCTTTCATGGAGCTTAAATTCCACTGAAGTTGTACAAGCACAAATAAAATACAAGTTATATACAAATGTAAGGTCCACATATTTGGTTCTTCACTTTCATTTCTCCAACTGAAGCAATCTCAGAAAGGAATAAATAGACCACAGACATAAAGAGGATTTGACAGGATAATACTCAATGACTGAAAATCTGAGCATCTTTTTCTGAGTGATCAGATGAGGACACATGATTTTCAGGGTTGAAAATGAGCCACAAGCCTGGGGCCTTCAAATAGCTAAAAGACTAGTTTGGTTGAATGCAAACTAGATGTTTACTTATGGAGGAGTGCCCCTCCTTGGAGGAGACTTCTCTTTCCACACCATCCCACTCCATTGGCTAAGTATAGCGTCAGAGCTACTTGCCCCAAAAGATTCACCCATAATGCAACAGGAAAATTAGCTCAGGAGACTTCAGTGCATAGTAGAGGGAGCAGAGCCACACACTCTAGAGCAGAGGTGGGGAATATAGGTCCTCACATTTGATCCTTTGATTTGGATTTGGTCACAGGGCTGCACTTGAGGCTACATGCGGCCTTGAGGTTGAAGGTTCCCCACCCCTGTTCTAGACAGAAATATAACATAGTGCACCTTGCGTCATCTCCAGTCATCTTGATGAATATCTGGTCACTGGATTCAGATGGCTCTGGAGAAGTGAGGCTGGTGAACTTGCACAGCCCTCCCTCACTCAAACAAAGTCAAGTGCAAGTCACATCATCATTTCTCTGGTGGCATGGTCTTGTTTGGCAACAAAGGATGAACACAATTAGACAGAAATAAATCCTGAGAGGAAGTCCAGTGAGGCAAGTATCAGGGATGAGGAACTAGGCCCTGAGGCAGAAGAAAATAGAAGCATCTGGAGGTAAGAAATTTGAGAGCTGATATGTGGAGAAATGCAGACCCTGAAAGCACAGCTAAACTCTTCAACCAGCAGACATATTGCATCCAGGGGACCTCTGTGAGGATTACACAGAAAAGAAAAGCCTTCCATGTCCTGCCATTTTGGAGGTATGAATTGCTCTAGCCACATGTTTAATACACATTGGGCACACTACCGGCGTACTCAGTTCATGCCCACTTTTCCACACACATTGTGTGTATTTCTGAGAGAATATGTTCCTGAACTTATGGGGAGAAGGTTTTGTAGCCACTGTAGCATACTATTCAGTCTTAGTAAATAAATGTCTTTTCTAAGAGTCAACCATGTATCAGCCAACTGGTTGATTGTTCATGGGAAGGGTACCACAACCAAAGGTGACTCATGTTTTAGAAATGAGTATCCACAGGATAATTCTAGAATTTGAAGTGGTAGCTGTTTTGAGGGAAATCAAATCCAAATTGAGTTCAGGTTAAATGCGTATCCCATGGGATGATTGAGAAATGAATATAAAGTAATTTTAAGGTGGAAAGAGATGGTGCTAATATCTTGAAAAATCACAAAAGGTTTCTTTCAGGAGATGATTCTTGAATTGAACCTTAAAGGGAAGCTAAGGATTCCTGGAGTTGGACAGATGGAAAATACAGAGGACATAGACAGCCTCTGAAAAAACATGGTGGGGACTAGAGCACTGAACCTGGAGTCAGGAAGACCTGAATTCAAATCCAGCCTCAAACACTAGACAGTTACTAGCTGTGTGACCTTGGACAAGTCATTCAACCCTAATTGCCTAATCTCCCCCCTCCAAAAAAAAAAAAAAGAAAAGAAAAAAACATTGTGTTAAGAGATGTAATGTAATGCTTGTAGGGGTGTTTTAAGGCAGAAACGAGATAAGAGATGTAAAACACTGCAAACCTAAAAGCACTTTATAAATGCCAGTCATTGTTGTTAGCTTACAGTCATGTCTCTTCATTCCCTGAGCCTCTACTGCACTTCTTCAGAGCTCAAACAATGATCATAAAGCAATACAACCATATGATGGTAAATGTTTAAACAACTGGACTCTTTGAGGGGGGAAAGTATACATATATACTTTCACTTTAATCTGCATGATTAACATTTTCCCCTTCGATTTCTTAAATCAATATTACTAGCACATAGTAGGCACTTAACCAGCACTTACTGAATGTTTTAGCATTCATCATCATCATTTGTTCATTTTTTTTTGACCAGGCAAAAGAGGCCATTCTTTGCCTCATTTCTTAATCACCGAACAGGTGTTGCCTCAGTCAAACTAAGACCTGGGAAAGACCTTAACTTAAAAAGGCCAAAGTCTCCCAAGGCACCCAGGAGTATTTCTAGTCATCCTGATCTACATTTTGCCATTGGATCCAGATGGCTCTGGAGGAGAAAGTGAGGCTGATGAGTTTGCACAGCCCTTTCTCACTTAAATCCTATTCAATTGTGAGTCATGGCATCACCTTCCTGATGTCATGGTCCTTTTTGAGAACAAAGGGCAAACCACAAAAATCTGAACACAATACTTCAGATATCTGAACAAACTAGGGCACAGCTCCTTCTGGGCATTCTAATATTTGTAAAGTGTTTAGAACAGTGCCTGGAACATTGGAGGTTAGCCATATATAAATCTAATAATAGCTAGCATTTATATAGTGCCTACTATGTAACAAGTGCTTCAGAAATAGTATCTTTTAATCCTCACAACTTGATGAGGTAAGGGCTATTGTTATCTCCATTTTTACAGTGAAAGAAACTGAGGCAAACAGGTTAAGTGATTTGCCCAGGGTCTCATTGCTCCAGCACTCATTTCATTATGCCATCTAGCTGTCCTATGATAGGTACACTATCTGTGTTTTTATCTATATCATTCATAAAAATGTTAAAAATCACAGAGCCAAGCACAGAGACTAAAGGCTACTACTCTGGAGACCTTGAAAGTTGAATTCCAATCACAGGCTACTGTTTGGGTCCAGCCATTCAAGCACTTCAGAAATCACCCAATTCTAGTAACATTTAGCCCACATTTTAAAAAAATTGTCTGCAGAAAAATAGCATGAGATTTTTTTTTTTATTCAGTGACTTGCTAAATAAAGCTAACCGGTAATAGTAGAAAGAGGGTCTGGGTTCAAATTCTGTTTCCTACATGTTCTACTTGTGAGACCCTGGCAAGTCACCTAACCTCTGAACTTCAGTTTTCTTACCTGTAAAATAAAAGGGCTGGATTTTCTTAACCTGGGGTTCATGAATTTTTAAAAATGTATTTTGATAATTATTCCAACATAATCGATTTCCTGTACTTTATTCTGAGTTCATAGGCTTCATCAGACTGCCAAAGGCAACTATGACCCACAAAAAGGCTAAGAACCTATTAAGTAAAAGCCCTTTAAGGTCTGCAGGTAATCGATGAACTGCAGTACTCCTCCCATCTCTTTGTTTGGTAAGCTTGACACGTGAGCATCCAATGAGATAATATCTGTAACACGCTTGGCAAGCTTTACAAGGCCATTTAGATGCTAGTTATTACTCGTTACTTTTAAGTAACGAGGTTAGTTCCGAAGGGTCTGTTCCTGAGGAAGCCACGCTGGATCGTGGGGAACCTCAATTCCAGTTTAGACGCTCACTAACCATCCTCTTTATAATTCAATTCAGAAGTCAGGTTCAGCAGCCCCTAGTCTGCGGAGGGGAGAGTAGCTGGGTTTTTTTTGTTTTTTTTTTAAATCACGACGACCTCTGCCCTCCTCCAATCCCGTTTTTCTCCATCTTTCAAAGTCAGAGACTCACCAATCACACGCGGTAGGCGGTCCTAAGTGGGGCCAACCAACCCCGGGAATTCAAGTTTCATCTCGCCCTCACCACGCCCACACGTAGGCCACGCCCCCTCTTCTGAGGCAAGGGGGAGGGCTTCCCACCTGGCTCCTTTGAAAGCGAACGCGGCCCACCCGCCGGACAGGAAGTCCTGCCCTTTCTGTGGAAAGTGGACCGGACGCGAGAGGCATATGTACCAATCAGCAGCGCTAGGCTGGTGCCGGAAGTATGTCCGAGGGGCGGGATTACCTTCCCGGAAGCGGCCGTAGAGAGGGCCTCGCACCGCTGCGGGAAGTATGTGCGCGGTGCGAGGCCGGGGCCGGGACGAGCGCCGGTCCAGCGGGCGGACGGCAGGCTGCGGAAGGCGCCGGGGTTGCCGAGGATGAAGGCGAGGCACTTCTCTGGGCCCGCCGCCGTCTTCGGCGTGGCCCTGGCGGCCCGCGTCGTCCTGGTCTTCTACGGCCTCTACCAGGACCGGACCCTGGTGGTGAAGTTCACGGACATCGACTACCGGGTGTTCACGGACGCGGCGCGCTTGGTGACGCAGGGCCGCTCCCCGTACCAGCGAGCCACGTACCGCTACACGCCGCTGCTGGCCTGGCTCCTCGCGCCCGGCGTCCGCCTCGGCGAGCTCTTCGGCAAGTTTCTTTTCGTCGGCTGCGACCTGCTGGCCGGCTTCCTCATGCTCCGTCTGCTGCTGCTCCGCGGCCTCAACGCCCGCCAGGCCTGCGGCTCCTGCGCCTGGTGGCTGCTCCACCCGCTGCCCCTGGTGGTGTCCAGCCGGGGCAACGCCGAGTCGGTCATCGCCGCGCTGCTGCTGACCGCCCTGTACCTCCTGGAGAGGAGGCACGTGGCTTGGGCGGCGGCGGTCTACGGCCTGGCGGTGCACATGAAAGTGTACCCGGTCACCTACGCCCTTCCCATAGCCTTGTCCCTGCAGCTGGCCCCCGGCGAGGCGGAGCGGGACAGCTCCGGGCAGTGCCTCCGGGCCCGGGCCTGGGCGCTGGCGGGGAGGCTGTGCCGGCGGGACGTGCTGCGCTTTGGGGTGGGCGCGGGGCTCACGTTTTTGGCCCTGGGCGTAGCGTTTTATTACCGATACGGCTGGGACTTTGTGGAGCACACTTACCTCTATCACCTGACCAGACGGGACATCCGGCACAATTTTTCCCCTTACTTCTACATGCTCTATCTGACAGCAGAGAGCAAATGGAGTTTTTCACTGGGACTGGCGGCGTTTGTGCCGCAGTTGTTGTTGCTTGTGGTTGTGTCTTTTGCTTATTATAGGGACCTTCCCTTCTGTTGTTTCCTTCACACTGCCATTTTTGTGAGTTTTAATAAGGTCTGCACTTCCCAGTATTTTTTGTGGTACCTCTGCTTACTGCCTCTTGTAGTGCCACAAATAAGGATGTCCTGGAAGAGAGCTGCCCTCCTTCTCGGGCTGTGGTTTATGGGACAAGCCTTGTGGCTGGCTCCTGCTTATTTCCTTGAGTTCCAAGGGAAAAACACCTTTTTGTTCATTTGGTTAGCTGGTTTGCTGTTTCTTTTTATTAACTGTTATGTACTCGTTCAAATTATTTCTCATTATCAGTTGAGACCGTGGGCCAAGAAAATCAAATCTCAGTAACGTATAATATCGATGTCGGGTTTCTGTGATTTATGCCCATCATTTGGGCCGCTAAAGTGCTTTAAAAGTGTTTTTACCTAAGCTTTGAACATTTTTATCACTCCCAGAGAGGTCCACTTTAGGTCACAAAACTCAGTTTAAGTCTGAGATCTCAAGTAGAATGGAAGGAGCAACTTGGAGAGGTTGTTGCTTCTTGTGGATGCAGTTCCTTTAGAAAATACTTGAAAAGAGAATACCAATTATATATATATATATATATATCAGGGTAGTTTAAAGTTACACATTTGAATACAGGATGTTCCCAAAGTTTTAGTGCAGGGTTAAGCTTTAATACATTAACCTTACACTAAGACTTTTGGGACACCCCTATTGTAAAGGATGAATGAATGTGTTTTCAGTTGCCAGAGAAATTCTGGGTAGGAAGAATAGGAATCTTTTACTACAAGATTCATGCCAATTGGAATTTGGCCCAATAGACTAGATTTAATAAGCCCTGTGAGTTTGTTATCTTAAATTTTAACCTCCAAGTATTCTCATTTGTAAAATGGAATTAGCAATCACCAACCCAACAAAGTTGTGGTAACAAGTGCTAACACTAGTTAGATAAAATGTTTTCCCTTTTAAATAAAACCGAATGGGAGTTTGTGGAGCATAGGTGATAAATAAATTTAAATTTTGATCAAGGACCTTTCCATCTGACTTAAAGCAGAACTGCTAAAGCCTATAAGTTTTCTCTTTCCTCATTAGAATGTGAGCTCCTTGAGAGCGAGGACTGTTGTGCTTTTCTTTTTGTATCTCAGAGTTTAGCATAATTGTAAGTGCTTAATGAATGCTTTTTCATTTGTTAACCTCATTATTTTAGTGATTGTTTGGCTTGGTTTATTTTGTCCCTGGGTCTCTTGCATTTTAACACTGGTGATAATGACATGCAATTGATTTTTAATGAACAAAAAAAAATTATTGCATATTTAAATCTGTGAAAAAACTTATATTTTTGTAATACATCTTTATAGTTTCTGATGCACCTGTTCTTCAGGCTTTTGTATGTGTGTGTGTGTGTGTGTGTGTGTGTGTGTGTTGTGTTTCTGGAGAAGGGTAAAAAACATGTTTTAGAATAATCTTGTAGCACATTTTTAGTTCTTTATTGTTAAAAAACACATTTTCTTTTAAAAGAAAGTTAATCTCCATAGTATTTATAGTTTGAAAGGTAAAAACAATTGCATAATTTTAAATGCTCTTTACAAATAAAAGTCCAATTCTATTAATGACCTTTCTTTAGTTTTTCTGATTGAGATGAACTGACCGGGTTGAGATGGGCCGACTTCCATAAGAGTAGAAAGTGTTGTCTGAGTCTCCCTGTTAACTTTTTATTTAGTGCCATAAAATTCATTTCCCCGTTTAAGTTATGCCATGAATAGTTAAGAGTCCCAGGCCAGTGAATTAAAAAAACGCTGCTTTTAAAGGCTAAATAATTTGGATATTAGACATACAGTATAGTGTTACTTAATACGCAGAAGAGGGAAGACCTCAGCCAGACTTCTCTGGTAGCAAGTCCATTATTCTTTTCAATATAGCATACTACTGAGGCTATCAGACCTTTCAGAGGAGCTCTCCTGAAAGAATTGGAGGTAGGAGATAGGGGAACAGTGTCCTCTAGCTCCTTAAAAGTGGGAATTTCAGGGAGCTGGGATATCTATTCATGAAGGCCAGGTAGGGGTCAATACATGGGTTTGGGATTCAACTTCACCATTTACTAGCTTGGCCAAGTACCAGCCTCTCTGGACCTGTTTCCTCATTGGTAAAATGGAGATACCTGTCTTGTTTATGTTAAAGTTCTTTGTGACTGTAAAACCTGAAAATAGAAGAATTCATTAATGTTAGTATCTTTAAAACATTACTCTCCAGGCTGTGAGTCACACAATACGATGATGTCAGAAGGATATCAAAGATACAGATACCTCGAAAATGGAAAGATTCATATTTAGTATAAATAAACTGGCTATAAAATGTTATTAGTGGACAAGTTGCGTATGATACAATTATTATTTACTAAGCACCTACTATGTACCAGCCATCCTCCTAAGCCCTGGGGATAAAAAAAGACAAAAGATAGCACCTGCTTTTGAGGAACTCATGCTGTGATGGGAGAGACAACAAGCAAACAAATCTATACAAAAAAGCTATATACAGCATAAGTAGGAAATGAGAGGGAAGGCCCTAGAATTAAGAGTGGTTGAGAAAGGCAACCTGCTAAAGATGGGGTTTTAAAGGAAACCAGGAAAGTCAGAGATGAGGGAGAACATTCTAGGCATGGGGGACAGTCAGAGAAAATGCTGGAAGCCAAGAGATGGAGTGGTTTGTTTGTGAAACAGCCAGGAGGCCAGTGTTACTATATCAAAGAGTAGGTGACAGAGTAAGGTATAAGAAGACTGGAAAGGTTGGAAGGGGGCTAGATTATAAAGGGCTTAGAACTCCGAACAGCGAATTTTGTATTGGATCCTGGTTGTGATAGGGAACCACTGGATTTTATTGAGTGGAGGAAGGTTGGGAGGTGCCATGGTCAGACCTGGACTTTAGGAAAATCACTTTACTAGGTGAACAGAGGATGGACTGGAGTATGGAGAGACTTGAGGTAAGCAGACTCAGCAGTAAGTAATTACAATATTGAAAAGCCCTGTCTTAGGAAAAATTTTACCAAGGTTTACATCCTCACATAATTTTAAGAATATGGAAAAGATTTTATCTTTTCATACCTCCAACTTAGCAATTCACTTTTCTTTGCATTTTAATAGCATCTTGTAAATATCTTTAATACTTTTTTCTTAATTAGGTGGCATTCCTTTGAAAGAAGACTGTCTGCATTGCTAAGTGCCAGTACTCTAGACCTACTATGACATTATTACTGATATTAGCCTTCATACTTAATAGGTTAATAAATAGAAAGGTTTAAGTAACGATTAAATAGTCAAAATTATATCAAAGATACTGGTTTGCCTTATAGAAAAAACCTCAAAAAAATTCCAACATTTTATTTCTCTAGTAGATTTAATAAATCCTCTCTCCATTAGGTCTCAGCCACTGTGAAAGGTGCCATTATAAATCCCAGATGAATTCCTACAGTGTACCTTACATATGGCATTGACCGCAACGCTCCTCAGGCTTTTCATCTCCACAGGCTTCATGGGGCTTGGTTGTTTGCCCCTCATTTTGTGGTTCCACAGAGGATTGACCATGTGACAGTTACTCACTCTCAGAATCCTAGGGATAACTGCTCGTTGCTACATGTAGTTCTTGAGCCCCACCAGTGTACTTTCCATTTATACAAGTTAGTCCCAGTGACGCCATTGACTTTGAGCCATGAAATATTGGCTAAATGATCAGATAAAAATAATGACCATAACATTTACTCTATGAAAGGCAAGGGCAAGAATAATCAAACCATAATAGTGTACCTAGAAACCTGGGTTTCTATCACCTAAGCATGAAGTGTGTGTGTGAAAGGTGGAGGGAGATAGGAGGCAGAGTGGACAGGAGTATGGAAGTATGCAGAAATCTAGCAATGAAGCATGTGAAAAGGAAATTCCATGTGTTCGGGACAACTCAACTTCGGACTACTAGACAGCTTAAAAGTTAGTGATCCTTTTTAGGGAATAGTCTGCTGGATAAAGTCACTTGTATGTCACTGTCAGGCCACTGAAGTGTGTGTGTGTGTTCAAATAAAGCAGAAGCGTTATATTCTTTCAGTAGCCTCAAGCCTGAGGTTTGCAGCTTTCCAAATATGCTCCTTTGGTTGGACAATGAAGCAGTATGATTAAGCTGTTTCAGTGACAAGCAGTCCCCCTTACGCCAGAGGACTCCAAACTCTCACATCTGTTGTCTGGGCCTGAGAAATTGCTCATTCTCAATGCAACCAACCATCTGACATGTTTCCCCTTTCTCAGCCAGTAGATGGTGCTAGAGACCAATAAGCCCACTACAGCAGCCTCAGCAGCAGCGCCTTCCTGCTTCACTCTAACGCTGTTCAAAGCAACTTCTCTTATCATTTGTTTCTTCCATTCGGATTCTGTCAAGTATCAGGCGACAGTCAGCTGGCCTAAGGCAGCTGCTCTGTCTTCTTGCTTCTCTGATCGTTGGCTTTCTCATTGTCTTATTTCTTGCGCTTCTAATGACCATGAGTAGTGACCCATCTTTAATTCAGGTTTATAAACCCCAAGTTCACAGTTGAATCAGATATAATACAAACAAATAATATATGATTTCCCCATAGTTCCCAAACAGTTCTTCGATTTATAGTTTTTCAGCTGTATTTCAAAACCAGAAAATTGCTGTGTGTAAATTAGCTGATGGACAACAATGTCCTGAAGCCATTTCCACCTTCAGTCAATATTGGGCCTTTAAGCTGCTTTCAAACAAGTCCTGTCAGTACTTATCTGAGGGGTAATTTTGTCTTCTGTCTTCAGAGCTGTCTCAAGTTGCTTTGGTCACAGGAATGTTCCTACCCCTTCCTTTTTTTGCCACCTTTCATTAAATGTCCATTTAAATTTAATTTAAATGTCTATTTCATTTAATAGGGGAAGCATCTTAAATAAGGTTTTTTCATAACAACAAAGGACTAGTATCACTGGTGGGAGGGCTTCCCAAGGCCTTTTTGGAGCTGCTCATCCAACATTGGTGTCCAGTAATCCCCCAACGCTCTCACCTGTGCCTCCGAGAAGCTGTAGCATGCACAGTGTCCACACCACTGTAAAATCATCTCATAGCCAAGCCAGGGTGAGGGTAGCTAACAAGGTTCAAATTATCAGTGAGATAGGGGGATGTGTATCCCAAGTGTGTGAAGATATCCCTCAGTGGAATGAGTGGATAAGAACAATTTGTTCCAATAGCCATGAAAATGGCTGAAGCAGATGCTGTGGAGAATGTAGAGCTTGATCAAATATTGAAAATTCCAAATCAATCTGCATCCCAGACTGTCGCCAGTCATCCTCATTTTTGTCTTGCCACTAGACTTTGATAATTTGGAGAGTGAGGATGACAACTTTATGCAGCTTTGCCTCACTTAAATCCAATCCACATGCAAGTCAAAAATGAAGGATGAACAATAACCCAGCCCAAAACCTTTGGGGCTTTCCTTCCTTTTCTCCCTTCCTTCTTCCATCTCTCCTTTTTCCCCTCTCTCTTTCTCCTTTCCCTCCTTCCCTTCCTCCTCCTTTCCCCCTTTTTCCCCCTCCCTCCTTTCCTCCCTTCCCCTCTCCCTTCCTCTATCCTATCCCAAGTCATCCCAGTTCAGTTCCATCATCTTCCATGCATCTCTTCAAACTTAGGGCTGCAGTACATTATTGGGTTAGAAGACGGCATTCAGGGTAACAGCAATCAAACTAAGCCTACTAGGTCCACACTAAATATAATACCTGTGATTACGGTTTTATAAAAGCTAGAGTTGGAGGAAGTTTGTTTGCAAACTTATCATAGGGTCTACAAATGGAAGGGGTGTTGAAATTCTTTTAAAATCATACAAAATAGAGGGTAGTTTAAAGTTAATTCCTAAGATGATCATTATCTGAACCTACTAGCTTTCTGCATTCAATTAATTAATAAGCATTTATTAAATGTCTCTTGTGTGCTAGACACTGTGCTTACACTTGGGATATAAAGGCAAAAGTGAGATAATCTGCTCCCAAGCTTACATTCCATTGGGGAGAGACAACATCTTCGAGTTGCTGTTCAGTTGTTTCCAACTCTTTGTGACTCTATTTGGGGTTTTCTTGATAAAGATACTAGAGTAGTTTTCTATTTCCTTCTCCAACACATTTGGCAGATGAGGAAACTGAGGCAAGCAAGATTAAGCGACTTATCCAGGGTCATACATTTAATAAGTGTCTGAGCCCAGATTTGAACTCAGGTCTTCCTGACTCAAGGGCCGGCACTCCATCTGCTATAACACCTCACTGCAAATGCACAGATCATCCTATCATCATGCTTTTTATCATACTACTTTCCTTATGTTTACATTTGTATTTGAGATCATTTGTTTTCCTTTTTTATTTTCGTAGCCAAAGGTACCAAAGTGCTATTCCATTTTCTTGGCATCTAGGATGATTGCCTTTCTTTAACCTGAAGTAGTTCCTTTTTCAGCATGGCAAATACAGCTTCTCAAATGCCATTTTCTGCATAATCCTACATGGAAGGGCCAGGAAGAATCATAAAAGAGGTTACTCATAGCTTTTCTGTTAGAGAAGTATGATTTTTTAAGGTGGTTTAAATGAAGTGCATGACATAATGAGTGACAGGTCCAATCTAGAAGAGGAAACTTTTTGGACAACCTCTATGTAGCAAAGCGAAACTACTTTAGTTGGATATTGTTTAATCAGGATTTGAGTGGCAAGGAGGGAAGATCCAATCTCTAACTTGAAGATGAAGGGTAAGCCTGAAACCAAAATGAGAAGTCTGTTTCATTCTTTTTTAGTGACATAATTGACAACATGTTGGAGAAAGGAGCAAATCAAACACACCCTCTAGAAAGAACAGAATGAACTACGACCTAAACTATAATAAGGCATTATTTATTTAATTCATTTTTTCTGCGTAGCCTGTCTGGATAACCTCCTAGTTAGAGGTTAGGTAGCTATTTCATCAGGCAGTGCATAGAGTACCAGGAACTCTTCCCGAGTTCAAATTTGGCTTCACACATTAGCTGTGTGTGACCCTAGGCAAGTCACTTACCCCTGTTTGCCTCAGTTTCCTCATCTGAAAATGAATTGGAGAAGAAAATGGCAAACCACTCCATTATCTTTGCCAAGAAAACCCCAAATGGGCTCATGAAGAATTGGACGCGACTAAAAATTGACCGAACAAATGTACATATATAGATGACAGACTTAGCAGTGACTATCTGTTTATGAGTTGACATCCATGTTGATCCTCAATCCTTCTATTTCTGCTACTAGTTCACATGTCCACATTAATTGTCTACTCTAATTCGAAGGTAGTCTATTCTGATATTTCCCCATAAATCAATAGATATGCACAACATCATTTATTAATTAATCAGGTAGCTCTGAGCCCCTATCCCAGTTATAAATAAAACAGAAATCTCTTTTTCCATGAGCTCTTGCTCTTCTCTCAAACCTTTTTTGGTCTCATAGGCTTAATAACTTTCACACTATTGCTCATGTAATTTATTACAGGAGAAAAGAATAATACAGATAAATAAATATTTGCAGTGTATTGGCAGTGAGTAATGTTCATATCTGGTCACCTTTGTGCTCTTATAAAACAGCCAAAGTAGAAAAGAATATTCTTGTATACACATTGACTGATTCCTCCTCAATTCATTAAACAGAGGTCCCTTAAAATTGTAATTCACATTTTTCTGAAATTCTCTTCAAAATGTCTCTTCACCAAATAAGAATTAAATGCATTTCTCTCACAATGTTTCTTCAGATTCATTTGCCAGATTACAGCTCTCTAAGATTAAGAAATGGTTTGGGTTTCACAAGAATAACTGCTAAACTGTCTCTTAATCTTCTCAGAGATGACAGTTTTAACTCTTACTTGTTTTCCTTATGAAACAACAGTTGACATTTTGTTATTTCCAAAGTTTTCCATATTTAAAGGTACTCTTCATATTTGTCATTCCTTATAAAAAATAATATTACAATTTATTCAGCCATTCCCCAAACATTGGGCACAGTTTTAAAAAAATAGTATAAATAGTGCAGGTATAAGTGTTTTTTTTGCATAAATAGATCTTTTCTTCCTGTCAGTGACATCCTTAGGGTATGAATTCATTTATTGATGGTATTGAAGGGTTGGAGGGTATGAATAATTCTGTAATTTTTATTTTCTAGTTTCATTTTGTTTTCCAAAATGGTCAGACAAATTCATAGCACCACTGGAATTAATATGCCTCTTTTTTCTCTTGTGGGCCTACCAGAATTGATTTTTTTTTTCACCTTTTACCATCTATTTAATGGATTTAAGATTCTACCTTAGTTGTTTTAGACTGCAGATGTAAGTAAGCTCTGTGAGGGCATCATCTAGCTGACACTTATATTTATATCCTTAGCACCTAGTACACTGCCTGGCACATAGTAGGTTCTTTATAAATGAATGTTAGTTTATTTTAGTGTGTATTTCTTTGATTATTCGCAATTCTGAACTTTTTTCCCCAAGTTAATATTATCAACTTCTTGTAGCTGTTTGTGAATTCTTTTTAGTTTCTTTCTCTGTCCCTGGAAGGCAGAAAATAAATCACATTATCAGTGTTATCTACTACTACTGTATAGAGCAGTTGTTTGTCGTTCATTTTCAAAGAGGAGCACTAATTGAATTAAAGTGAGGCAGAATTGCACAAAGTCAGTGGACTCATCCTTTCTTTCAGTCATTGAAGTCTAGTGGCAAGAAAAAAGTCAGGAGGGCTAGTGATGGCTTGAGATGCAGTAGATGACCTTGGCAGCTCTCCACAGTACCTGGTACAGCTGCCTTCATGGCCACTGGAACAAATTGTGCTCATTCTCTCATTCTATCGGTGAAAGTCTTCACATATTTGGGGTAGACATTCCTCCAACTGAAAGACATGTTTGAGGCCCAATGAATTGTAACAGCATCCTAAGTAAAACAACTGGGAAGGAAATCTGCTGCCTAGGCACACAAACACACACACAATCCTATATATGGAGAAATATACGACACATTCCAAAGTAAAATATGGACTGTCTGCAGTGTTTCGGATTTTCTAGATTTGAATAAAAAGATGATTACTGGAAGAAATGTCTTTTGATCTACAGCTTTTACTTTCAAAACATGTTCATATCTAATACCTTATTTTCTCCTGACAACATCCTTCCCTATACCATAGAAAAGGCTAGGATTACAGCTATTCAGTTTAGACCAGTGGTTCTTAAAGGTTGAGTGTGTGTGTGTATGTGTGTGTGTGTGTGTGTGTGTGTGTGTGTGTGTTTGTGTATGTGTGTGTGATGGATCAGTCTGGCAGTCTGAGGAAACTTATAGATCTCTTCTCAGAATAATGTTTTTAAATGTGTAAAGTAGGGTTACAAAGGAAATGGTATTAAAGTACAGTTACCAAATATGTGTGTGTGTGTCTGTGTGTACACACACATACATATCTATCTATATACATATAAATTTTAAAAAGAGTTCATGGTCCTCAGGTCAAGAAGTATTTGTCCGGTCTGATTGGGTTACAGTCCTTCTCAAACCCCAAGGCCTGACACCTACAAACTCTCACTGACATTAAGGTCAGATCATACTAGATTAACTTAATTTCCTTTTCTGACAGGGTTTCTGAAGTGGTAGATGAAGGCAATGCCATGGTATAATTTATCTATATTTTAGCAAAGCATTTGGCAAAAGCTTTCATGTTAATATTATGGAAAAAGGTAGAAATATAGACTTGATGATAATATAATTAGATTAACTAGGAACATGTTGAATAAATTAACCAAAAAATAGTCCCTAATGGTGTGATGACTTATGAATTTGTACTTGGCACTGCACTGTTTAACATTTTTATTAATAACATGGACAAAGGCAGACGAAGTACTTACCGAAGTTTCTGGGAAAGAAAACCAACACACTGGATGACAGAGTCAGGGTCCCACTTATAGCTCAAGGAGTCTTTTGCCACATTAAATCACTGTGCTCTGGGTTTACCACTGCCAGAACTTTAGTCTCTCATTACTATCCAGTTGAATTAATGCAGTAGTCTACTAACCTCCTAACAGGTAATACTGTCATCAATATATTGCTAGAAACCTCTTTGGATGACATTTAGTCATCCAAAACTTCATTTTACAAATGAAAATACAGGCCCAGGGAATTTGGGGTGACTTGTCTCAGGTCACTCAGAGAGTAAGAATTAGAGGCAGGATATTCTGCCTCTTTTTAAAACAATTTCAAATGTATCCTTCACCCAGCAGTCCAATTGTACTACACGTATTGTTCGTAACATCTATACATACTATTCCTTATGTAAAGATCTGGTTATGTCAACATTCTACCCTATACTGTAGTGGTCCTCTGCCCAAATAAATCTTACATTTCTCTGCTTGGCTTTCAGCTTCTTCATGCTCTGGGTACGTTCTCACTTCCTAGTATTATCTAACATTATTGTTCCTTTCCACACATTGGACACACTGGCCAAGTTGGACTATGGTCTTTACCGGCAGATCAACTCTGTTCTTCCCCATCTAGATGCCTTTCTTTGCTCCCTGTACTCTACCTGGAATGTCCATTATTCCTCTTCTAACTGAATTCTTACCTATTCTTTAAAGTCCAGTTCAAAAGGAGGAAAGAAGGAAATAGACATTGATTAAGCGCCTCCTATGAGTGCTAAGCACTTTACAATTAGTATCTCATTAGATCCTCACAACAAACCTGTGAGGTAGGTATTAATGTTATCTCCTTCTTACAGCAGAGAGAACAGAGGCAGACAGAGGTCAAGTAACCAACTTGGATCACACAGCTAAGAAATGTCTGGGGCTGGGCTTGAACCTATGTCTTTCTACCTCCAGACACATCTCTTCATCCGCTATTTCACTTAGCTGACTCTTCTCCATGAAATCTTCCCAGATCGCTCCTAAAGCACCTCATTTTACATCTCTCAGAGCACTTATCATATAATTGTACATATTTAAGTTAAGTTGTGTTGGTGTTATTCGCACTATACATGGGTTCCCAAAGTGTTTCTGCCTCCTGGGAAGTGCTGGAATGATCCAAGGGGATGGTAGTAGCCTTGGGTTCAATTGGAGGGTGTTAAAGAAAAATAAGAGGGTGATGAAATCAGAGAAGAGAATAAAATTTTGAAGAACTGTTCATACATGTTTCACCTATTGTGTAACGGAGTTAAAGTCATAGTGATTACATTATTTTCCAAATAAATACAGAAAATGCAAGTTATAACTGATCAGTGGTCAAGTCACTCAACAAATCTTAACAAGCAAGTATTGGCAGGTGAACATTCACACATTGTTGGGAAGTCCAGCATGCATCTTCAAGAATACGAGTGTGTAATGACTTGTTTACAATATGATACTAAATGGTTACATTACACAATATTACACAAAATTTTGATGCAGGAAAAAAGCTCATAAATTTACAATAAATTATTAAATTTAAGATGTCTCATATATATATATATATATAATATATTTTTTGAAATGATGAAATTTTTAAAGAAACCATTAAAAAATTAAAGAAACTAGA
>JAQQSK010003012.1:325255-393167 GCA_028658325.1 Potorous gilbertii | reverse complement strand
CTAATCTGTAGCCTGGATATCTCTTTTCCCTGGCTAGAAAGTCTTTCCTGGGCCCCAGCTAAATAGCCTCCTCTTCCTTCTCCCTTTATTACCAGGCAACTCTCCAAGCATAGAACAGGGCCCTATCTTGCCCTCCAGGGGCCTGTAACACGCCCTGTTCACCTCTAGTTTCTTTCCTCTGGGATGGTCATCAGGCCCTTCTATCTGGAGTAGCAGTGGGGGAGGAAGGGGCTATGGTGTTGGACTGACAGACCACACAGGACCTTAGGGATGGCAGTCAGTTAACAAGCATTTTTTAACTGTCTAGTAAGTGCCAGGCATTGTGTTAAACACTGGTGATATAAAGAGAAAGAAAGAAACAAAAAACCCAAAATAACAAAAAATAACCAACAAAAAGTCCCTATCTCAAGAAACTCAGGATGACAGTCAACCCAGTAACCGCTAATGTTGGGAGACTTGGCTGATTGGATGGCCGAATTACTCACTAGATTTTGATCTCTCCGATTGGAGATGTGTTTTAGAATATTCTGCATTTGAGGAAACTGAAGCTAAAAGATAGAATATACTCTCCCTATATATAGAGAGAGTAATAGAATATAAGATACAAACTCAGGTCTTCTCTCTCCAAATCCTGCAGTTTTTTCCATGTTACTTTTTTGTCTACTTAATGCTGTCTCCCTCCTGTTCTTACCTCCTCATTAAGTCACAGAATTTCAGAAATGGTTACAGTTGGGGACTATCTCATCCAGTCTATAGTGGAACAAAAAAAATTTCTTTTTATAACAGCAGAGAAGTAAATGCTCATCCAGTCTTTGCTGGAACACCTCCAATTAGGAGCAACTCACTACTTCCAAGGCAGCCCATTCAACTTATGGACAACACAAATTATTAGGGAACTTTTTAGCCTTTTATCAGGCTAAAATCTACCTCTCTGAAGCTCCTACTCATTTACTCCTATGTTTGTTCTTGAGCCAAGAGGAACAATAGTCCTCTTATAAAGGGCATATCTAAAAATACTCAAAGAGAGCAATTATGCCCCTGGAAAGAAGTTTGTAAACTTTAAAGCATTATATAAATGTCAGGGATTGTTGTTCTTATCATTGTATTTTTCTCCAGGCTAAACATCTCTAGATCCTTTCAAGTAATCATCATATGACAGAGTTTCTAATCCTCTCACCATACTGGTTAACATCCTCCTCCGCACCCAGACAGACACCAATTTGTCAAAATTCTTTCTCAGTCTAACTCATGGAGCTGAACAGAATACTGAATATTGAACTGTTCTGGTGGGGATTGATGTTGTTTGGAGTTTTGACATCTAAAGCAAGAACAGAAAATAGTTTAAGTAAATCGGTTAGTCACAAAGGAGAGACTATGCAAGACTATCCCTCTCCATCCTCAGATGGCACCCCAAATACTCCGGTCCCATTGTTGGAGGGGTCACTGTCAGGGAGAAATAGGGTGGGATGGGACAGGATGAAACTCACATGATGTGTAGTTGATGGTGGGGCCACAGCACACAATCTGGTAGCTTCCAAGTTTAATGAGTTATTCTTGTTCTCTACTTTTTATGTGGCTAAAAGGGTGAAAGTGCTGCCAAAATGTAAATGGTACCTTTTCAATTGTGTGATCTTTTAAGATCATTTAATTTTTGAGCCCTCTAAATTTTTATGCCCTAGAGCAAAGCCTTGACTGCCCTACTCTGTGTTTGACTTTGACCAGAGAAGAGGGCAGTAGGGTTATCACATCTCTCATTCTGAGAATTATGTCTCAATTAATACAGTTTGGGACTGTTAGATGTTTAAAATAAAAAAACCTACCGTCACTTTATTCGCTTTTATTGAACTTGCAGTTCAATAAAACTCCCAGTTAAAACTCCCAGATCTTTTTTCACATAAACTGTTGTCTGTACATTTTTCCTTCATTCTGTGCTTGTGCACTCTATTTTTTCAATGCAAGGGTAAGTCTTATTAGATTTAGACCATTTACCTCTCCTGTCAAAACTTCTGGGGATCCAAATATGTTATATATTTTGTATTAGCTATTCTTCTCAGCTTTACTTCACCTGCGAATTTGATGATCATGTCATATGTGCCTTCATCTATGTCATTGATAAGAATGTCAAAAAGCACAGAACAAAGAGAGATCCCTGAGGTACTGCATTAGAGACCTATCTCCAAGTTGATATCAATCAATTTTTAAAAATTGAGTTTATTCAACTATTTCTACCTCTACCCAGTTATACTATCATCTAACTCACATATATTCATCTTGTTCACAAAAGACATCATAAGAAACTATCAAATGGCTTGCTAAAATGTAAATTTTATAGGTCTATGGCATTTTCCTCATCTACTAGTCTAATAAACTATAAAAAAATTATATTGAAGAACCCATTCTGGCTTCTTTTGATCACCCTTTTCTTTTAAAAGGTGGTGATTTGTAAATCTAATATTAGTAAATTCTAAAATGCTAGCAGGAATTGAGGTCAGGCTCAACTCTTTTCAGAGGTTTGAGACATTGTTGGACTGAGAAAACAGAGGGACACAGATATATTCCAACATAAAAGATTTCTACCCTCCATTTTCTGCTGTGTCAGAGATTAGAAAGTGAGATTCAGGAGGAAGAATGAAGGGAAATAAAAAGTTTGGAAACTGTAACTTGTTATTTGGGACTTGGTGAGAACAGAGGGAGGGATCCAAGAAAGTGTGAATGTGACTGAAAATCTGAATAGCTGTAGTACATTTCATAATTGGCCCAAGAAAGACGGTGCCATGAGAAGAGAGCTGTGTGGACTTATGGTGTTGTTGCTACTGTCCTCTCTTTGCCAATTCCCCTCCATACCCTACACAGCACAAATCAGTGAAGAGTGAACTATGATAAAAGATGAGGAGGTTAAATTCTGTCAGGTATGGAGTTTCTGAATTCTGAATTCCTTTTTGTTCTCTGCAGTTTAGTCAAAGAAGTTCACAGTAACTTTGGGTACCGGGCATCAGGACACCTTTTCTTGAAAACCATGACATTTGCCAGCCTTCAATACTATGGTTTCTTTTATTTTCTCCATAATCTTTAAAAATGAGATAATCAGTTGCTTAGGAGTCAAAATAGTGAGTTCTTTCATTACTTTGAGAAGGAATTTCTTTGGGACTGAATTCACAAATGAATTTTCTTTTAAAACTTCAAAGGTGAAACTGAAAATCATAGCTTACTTTTCCATTCCTCATGTATGATAATCCATCGCCTCTCTGCACAAGTCACCCCCCATTCTTGGACTGTGTATCCTCATCTTTTCAGTCTTAGAATTCCTAAATTCCTTTTAAGCTTGACTCAAATGCTACAGCCTATCTGATACTTTTTTTAATCCCCTCCCCCCGATCTTTTGCTGCTAGTGACTCCTCCAAGAAAGCTATCTTAATAATAATAGTATCTTTATAGCACCTACTATGTGCTAAGCACCTTACAAATATTATTTCATTGGATTCTTGAGACACCTGAGAGATAGGTGATAAAACTGAGGAAATAGAGATGGACAATAAGTCATTTGTCCCATGTGACACAGCTAACAAGTTCGTCTGAACTTGAACTCAGGACTTCCAGATTTCAGGCTTAGTGCATTATCCCTGTGCTACCTAGCTACCTACCTTGCATTTACTTTGTATGTCTCACAATTATCAGCTTCTTGGCCTGGAGGGTTAAAGGGATATTGACTTCCTATTTTCTAAGAGACCTTATGCGCTGGACCTATACATCAATTTATTAAAAATCTTTTTTTCTTTTTAGTTTGTTAGTTTAACAGTTTCTAGAGGAATTCAGTCCTACAGAAACCTGGTCTTTGATGAGAGCAGATAGCAGGAGTGTGCTGGTGAACTGGAGAATTGGAGAGCCAATTGTTAAATTTTTAGTGTGAGCATTTATAACTTGGAAATTGGTAAATGCTACAAATCAGGATTTGGTTTATTGCTTTGCTGATTTTCTATACTTAAGAAAGTGATGAAGAAAATATTAATAATGTAGATTGAATTTTAAAGTGACTTCTGCTTAGAGCACACAGTCCTCTCACAGAACTATGGTTAAACATTCACTCCACGGGTGGAGGGGTGGGGCTAGATTTTTCATACTCTGGCTCTTTACACCGACGGAGGGCTTCAGATTAACAATTACTGAAAGCTTAAGTTTTGGCTCATGTCTAGGAGAAGTAGAAAGATACTTAACATACAGTGTAGAACAGGTATAGGATAACTATTTAGTTCTATGCATAAGAAATACTTAACACACACCAGTCACATAAACACATATTGATTGAAAATTGAAAGAAAAAACAATTTACATTTCTTGTTCACTTTTCCTAAGAGATTATTTAAAATATTTAGATGTGAAACAGTTTGCTGAAAAGGCCTTTTTTGATTTCACCATGGCTCTGCATTGTACAATATTTTTTTAAAAATGTTTTCCTAATTATAGGCAGCTTATATTAGTCTAGAGGATATGTTTATGGTATATCTCTATTGCTTATGTTTTTCTTCACTTGTTTCAGTTGGAATTTTCTTGGCAAAGATACTGAAGTAGTTTCCTTCTCCAGCTCATTTGTTAGACAAGGACACTGAGGCAAACAGAGTTAAGTGACTTGTCCAGAGTCACACAACTAGTAATTATCTGAGACTGTATTTGAACGTAGGTCCTTCTGACTCCAGATCCAGTGCTCTATCCACTATACCACTTAGCTGTCCACTAACAGATATACAATTTCCCTCTAGGAACACTTCCTCTGAACTTAAGCAGTTGAGCCCATTGTTTTAAACCAGATGTGGCTCACTAGGAGACTATGTGGCCCTTGAGGGAAAACGTCTTCTCTCCTTGCCCTAGGAAGGGAAAAAAATTGGAGAAGAGTGTAGAGGCCAAAAAGCAAAGACTACCCTGAGCTAGCCCCTGTGGACTAGCTAGTCATGGCCTGGGAGGATTCCTAATCAACTTTATTCTCCTCAGTGGCATCTAGTGCATACTAAAGGTAGGCATGTTGGGTAGAGAATACTAATCTGGTCTCTTCACTTATATTTTATTCTGGCTCAAATTCATTTGCATGTCAAGGCAAGGAGGATCTTGATATTCTCTAACCCTAAAATAATGACCTTTATCTAAAATACAGGGGCTAGAAGAAAAGATTTCATCTTAGTCTGGGGTCCTGGGTTTGTTTTTTGTTGTTTGGGTATGACTAAGGAGCTGTCCACTTGTCCTAATAAGGAAGAGCTTTTTCTAAACCTGATACCCTCTAAATTAGGAGCTGACATGATAAGCAGAGGTCCATGAAGAGATGGGTGGGAGGGGTAGCAGTAAGTTGGTAGCAAGAACTCCAAGACCAGCAAAGTGATATGCCCAGGGGAGAGCACAGAAACCCAGAAGAAAGTTTGTTGTTTGTCCTTCATTCTTGAAGAAGGCCATACATAACACCAGGGAGGTGATGCCATGACACAAATGAATTGGATTTAAATGAGGGAGGCCTATGCAAAGTCACCAGCCTCACTTTCTCCTCTGGAGTCATCTGGGTCCAGTGGCAAGATATAAATCAGGCTCTGAATGCCTTGGAGGACCTTAGGCTTTTCAAGATAAGGTCTTTAATAGGTCTCAGTTGCCCAGCTGCAGGTCCACCAGCAGCAGGCCCAGAGAGAGCAACACTGACATCATCTTGAAGACATCAGGAGTATTGGAGAAGGAAAGTTCTTACCTACTTTATTCTTATGTTATTTCATTAAATACCTTTTTTTTTTTTAGAAAATTGTGTCTTTTGACTTAAAAAAAAAAGCAACCCCATAATGGAGACCTTGAATTACGGTTTTGAGTGGATATGGACCCACTAAATATCTTGAACCTGGGGTAGCTATTCTGAGAGGTTTATGCCTTATCAGCTTCACTTATGTTGAATAATTTATATATGGATACTCTCTGTGGTCCTGAAGGAGGGTAGGAGTGGTATGGGGAGGGCAAGGACTGGTATGAGTTGACAACTACCATAATAACCTTCTTCTTTCCACCTCCATTTCTGGCCTGTTTTGGCCTGTACAGAGTGGGGAAGATGAGAATGGCTAGAAGATGATTTGCCAAGTTGTAAATGGTTCTAACTTAGTCTCAGCACATTCTATTTATTTTGCTTTTTAGTCTGTCTAAAAGTAAAAATTTCCAGAGCTGAAAATTTTATATGTTGCCAGCCTTCCTTTCTCACTCCAAAGTGAAAATGAATGTTCCAACCTTTCCTCATGGTGCCCTAAAATTGTCCTGACTTTCTCCGTCTCAACTGAGACTAGAGAAGTCTCAGTTTTGTCAGTATTTTGTAAAATCTTGTGTACATCTCTGTGTGGCTGTGATTGATTATAGATTTTTAACTTCCTATTGTCTGTGATACATATTTTCAACTGTATACCATTTCCCCATCAGAATAAGAGTCGCAGAGGTCAGGGACAATGTCTTACTCTTCTGATTCTCCATATTAGTACATAGGACAGGGATCTGCCCACAAAGGGATACTTACTATAGAACGCATCGTACAGGTAAAGGCATGGGCTTCTACACCCACCCCAGTTGTTACTATTCTGGTTTCCTTCATTCTTGAAGAGAACCATGACATCAGGGAGGTGATGTCATGACTTGCAAGTGAATTGGATTTAAGTGAGGCAGGGCTGTGCAAGGTCACCAGCTTCACTTTTCTCCTCTGGAGCCATCTGGGTTTAGAGGTGAGATACAGCCCAGGACAACTGGAGATGGCCCTCCCCAGTGTAATTATAGAAGGCCCAGGACATTTCATGTGAAACAATAAAAAATAAATTACATAGGAATAAATCTTTTATCTATTTGAAAAGATCCTAGGTCCTTTGGGGTCATTGGATATAAGCAGATGATGCTGTTCAAGGAATATCTTGTGACTGACTGAAATAATCAAATACACTTCTGGGCTCAAATATTATACAGTAAACATTCCAACCGCAAGCCAGTCAAGTGGTGGCCAAAATCCATTTGTGAAGGATTTCTGAAGAGGAATTGCCCTTGGAGAAAGAGTTTTCTCTTTCTTTCCTTCTTTCTCTCCATTGATCAGATGATAGATGACCTTGTGAATGATGAAAGGTCAAAAGATTTAGAATGTCCAGTAGGATATGCAACATTGCCCTTGGACTGCAGTGGCTGATAGCAGCATCTGTATCAAGTACTGAAAGAGATACTGAGGACAAACTAGACACACAAAGGAAAGGAAGCTTTGGAACTCTACAGAGACATTGACTCTCAGAGCCCAGAATAAAGCTACACCTAAGAGTAACTTCATGAGGACTTCTCAAAGGGAGAAAGAGATTTGGGGGAAACCAGGAATTATGAGTTTACTCTTTGGTGAAATGGGCTCTATGGGTTTGAGCCCATTCTCCCTAGGGACCTTGTATGTTTGAGGGGAGGGTATACCTCTAGTTTGAGGAAATTATTTTATAGCTACTGTTGTTGCTAAACACTCTCAATAAATCCCTTCTCTGAAAGCTACTGCATTTCTACTGGTTGATTGACAATGGAGAGCATACTGGATAGTGACTCATAAGCACCAATAACAGAAACACCCGCCTCTGAGACTTAGTACTATACCCCTGAAAGGAGTAATCGTCTTTACTCTCTAGGTACTCAGTCTGCCAGGACTTGTAGCAGTTGGGAGAGAAGTGTGAAGGAGGGGGCAGGGCAGGGAGACTGCATAGGGCTGACCAATGATTTGATTCTAAATTGTATAGGTCTCTCAATATCTTAATCCACCAGAGATGTTTGGTCTCTTGTTTTGTTTTTGTTGTCTGTCCATTCTCATCATTGGAAGGTGATACCGTGACTTGCAAGTGAATTGGACTTAAGTGAGGGGAGGCTGTTCAAGGTCACCAGTTTCATTTTCTCTTCCAGAGTCATCTGGTTTGGTCTTTCTGGGTAAGAAGGCATCCTTAACTGTGGGTGTTGGGTGAGGCAAGGATTTGTTGTTCTTGAGTTGACATTTCTGATTATGACACCATTTGGGATTTTCATCATAAAGATCTTGGACTGGTTTGCCATTTCTTTCTCTGGTTTATTTTATGGATGAGGAAACTGAGGCAAACAAGGTTAAGTGACTTTCCTAGGATCACATAGCTAGTAAATGTCTGAGACTGGATTTGAACTCAGGAAGATGAGTCTTCCTGACTCCAGGCCAGAGCTCTATCCACTGAGTTAACTAGGGTGGAATTGATAATTGCACTTTTTTCCCTGGAAATCTTAGGATTTTTTTGACTAAAAGATTTAGAGTTTGAAGGGAGTTTATATACTATCTAGTCCAGCCTTCTCATTTTATAGAGGGGAAACTGAGACCCAGAGAAGCTGCTGGTCTAACCAAATTCATGCCCAGTCAACAAGTAATGTGTCAAAGTCAGTATTTGAACATGAGTTGTTTGACTTTCAATCCACTGCATTTGCTATTACACTATAGATATTTCTTAAACGTTTGCCATTCTAATGACTTTTGTCCATTTTTCATCTAGAAGAGCTGAGGAAAGCCCCATGCCCTGGCTATCTCCACTCCTGGAATACTCACCCTCCTTACCTCCATTCCTTTGAATCCCTGACTTCTTTCAAGGCTCAGCTCAAATGCCCTCTTTTGCAAGCCTTTCCCAGTCTCTTCAATGGGAACCTTCCAGTGACTTCAATACTCTGTATCTTACTTATGTATTGTCTCCCTAACTAGAATGTAAACGCCTTGAGGGTAGGGCCTATTTTTTTTTCTTTTACTTTGTATTCCCATTACTCAGCACCAGTGTTTAGCACTCAGCGTACACTTAATGGATGTTTACTGATTGACTTTGTAACAAAGACTCAGAGCTGCCCTTTCTCTTAATATTAATTTTAATAATTAAAAAATACTTTATTGCTACAAAATGCTAACCATCATCTGAGTCTTCAGTAAGTCATAATTTTTTTGCTGGTGGAGGGTCTTACTGATGCAAATGGCTGCTAACCAATCAGGAT
Source organism: Potorous gilbertii (assembly GCA_028658325.1). Taxonomy (NCBI): domain Eukaryota; kingdom Metazoa; phylum Chordata; class Mammalia; order Diprotodontia; family Potoroidae; genus Potorous; species Potorous gilbertii. Next base: position 384,164 of record JAQQSK010003012.1, on the reverse strand, counting down.
GGTGGTTGCTGAAAGTTAGGATGACTGTAACAGTTTCTTCCCTTTCCCCAATTTTTTAACATTTTTATTAAAAGTTTTGAGTTCTAGATTCTACCTCTTTCTTCCCTCCTTCCCCTTTCCCCTCTCCTAGATAACAAGCAATCAGGTGTAGGTTATATATATATATATATATGTATGCAATTTTGTAAAACATTTCCATATTAGTCATTTTGTACAAGACTTGAATAAAAGAAAAAATGAAAGAAAGTGAAAAATGGCATGCTTCAGTCTGTATTCAATCAGTATCAATTCTTTCCCTTGAGGGAGGATAGTATGCTTCATTATTAGTCCTTTGGGATTGTCTTGGATCATTGTGTTATTGAGAATAGTTAACTCATTCACAGTTAGTTATTCATCAAACAAAATTGCTGTTACTGTGTACAGCATTTTCTCGGTTTCATTCACTTCGGAGTTGCCCTTCTTAGTTGAAGTTGAACATGTGGGAGATTTGATGCAGCATGTTACTCAGGGTAAAACACATCACATTCTTGTTTGACCAAAAAAAAAAATCTCCTTTCAGCTGCTGAACTAGGGATTGGTGGTTCAGTGGACCTTTTGACAGAAGAAACAAGCTTATTTTGGCTACATCCTTCTTAGTTGTGATTCTCCAGGTGGCATCATATGACTTCAGTAATGGGTAGGGAAGATAGATTCTCCTTTACTCTGGTATCCTGGTGACCCCAAAGCTGTTCTCCATACGGAATGTAGACTCAACTAAGCAGGCTTAAATTGTCAAACATTTTAAAACAGAGCCCTAGCTAGAAATTGTCTCCTCTTTTTGGTAAAGGTCCATTGAGCAGCCAATAAGGGAACTCTGTTATATCAGAGTAAAAGACTGTTAGCCTGGATTCATATGTGGCCAGAAGCCAGCACCCCAGTTCCCACGTGGTCATCGAATTAAGAATGGCAGCTTCTAAGCTCTTGTTAAAATTGATTAATTGATTTCGGGAAAACAGATTTCAAAATGTACAGAGAGGGGACATATAGAATCCCGTGGTCTAAAACTCTTGCAAGGGAGGTTATCTCAGCAGGGTTAGGAGATGCTTAAGAATGGAAATCTTAGAACACAAAAAAGACCGATTTTGATGAAGAGGCAAAGGAGTTTTCTTAAGGGACCAGTGTGGATACACGGGGAAGTCAAAGACTTGCAGAACCTCAGAGATGGAAAGTTCTTCAGAAGTGGCCTGGTCCTCTTCATCCCTTAAGATCCCCTCAGGAAGCTTTGCGTGAAGGCTTCTGAGTTCATCCTCTTGGTAGAGAGGTGGTGGACTCTGCTCTTGGAATGCTAGATGAGCTCTCAGGCATCGTCAATGTGTCTGTTTTGATTTTTTAACTACTTTTCTTTGCTACAAAAGACAGGTATATGAGGGAAGTGGTATTGAGAAATGACAATGTAAAAATCCTCCTTAAATCAATAGAATATATATTTTTAAAAATTTCATGCCAAAAATAAAAAATCTCTAGTAAGGGGGCTTTCATTGTCTCTTGAGGCACTTCACTCTACTTTATAATAACTACTTTCAGCAAAGAATTTTTCTTTTCTCAAGTCTCAATTTGCCTCTTTGCAACACCTATTACTCCTAGTTTTCCCCTCTGGGGAAAAGCAGAGCAAGCCTCATCTAGTTTCTTTTCCATGTGACAGCCCTTTAAATACTTGGAGACAGCTATCATACCCTTCTCTAAGTGTTTTCTTCTCCAGGCTAAACACCCCCAGTTCCTTTAGTCAATCTTTATAAGGCACAAACTCAAGGGTTTTTTTATCATCCTTGTCTTTTTCTAGGCAGACACATTATTCCAAATGTGGATGGATCAGGGTAAAATACAGTGAATTATCATGATTTCCCTAGTTATGAAACTTAATACAACCCAAAGTCACATTGTAAATCACTATTGACTTACGTTGGAAGGCAGAAATTTTGTTGCTAAGTACAAAGAGGGGCAAGGTCACAACCCTTTCTGTCATCTTTACCCATTCTAGTCCCTGGGATTGGCGTGGAATGTCAGGGGTATGTTGGAGAATTCAAAGGAGTTTCCTCATGATTATTTCATCCAATTTCTTTGTAGTTTTGCTAATTGGAACCGCTAAGAATATTATCCTGAGACCAAGGAATGAATTAAGAAGATATAACTTCCATGTTCTTCTAATTTTCTTGTAAAATCTTTCTTTATATCTAGGTCATGTACCCTTTTTGACTTTATCTTAGTAAATGATATATTGGTTTATGCCTAGTTTCTGCCATACTGCTTTCCAGTTTCCTCCATTTTTTTTAACCAAGTAATGAATTCTTATCTCCAAATCTTGTCTTTATACTTGTCAAATACGAGGTTATTATGTTTATTTGCTACTGTAAATTGTATGTGTGCTCTATTCCTTTGCTCTACCTTTCCATTTCTTAGTCAGTACCAGATAGTTTTGATAATTACTGCCCTATAACTACAGCCTCTACAGCCTCCAGCTGTCAGAACCAGAGGCTCCAGTACATAAAGCCAATAACTAGGCTCATAGTCCTCAGCACAAGAAGTGTGGGACAGTGCCCCCTTTACCCCAGAAGCAGAGATCAACTTTAAAAGTCAGAAAAAAGGGCAAACATCATGAGCAAACAGCATAGAAAAACTGAGACCATAGATTCTTATTATGGGAATCAAAACACAAATTTGAAAGAGGACAGCATTGTTACTATACCTACATCTGAAACTTCAAAGGGGAATATGAACTGGGATTAAGCCCAAAAAGCCTTCTTGGAAGAGCTCAAGGAGGATTTTAAAAGTCAAATTAGAGGGGTAGAAGAAAAATTGAGCAATTACTTTAAAACCACAATTGATGAGATGGAAAAAAAATACACCAAAGAAAACAACTCCTTAACAAGTAGACTTGACCAAATACAAAAGGAGGCACAAAAACTAATTGAAGAAAACAATTTGCTAAATATTAAAATTAGGCAAGTGAAAGTTAATCACTTTATAAGACATCAAGAAAAAATAAAAAAAATAGAAATTTACACAATAATTTTGTTGTATATTTGAAAGGAATAGCAATGTGTGCATAGAAGTTTTGCAGTTTCATGTTCAGTCATCCCTTTTATTGTACTATGTTATGGAAATGCTTGTTTTATTCTATAAATTAAAAAAATAAAAAAGATGATATAACTTATAGTCTCCCTGTGGTTCAGCAGTTAGATAGTATGAGACAACGCTTATCCTAGGCCAACTCATTCTAACAATCTCTCAAGTCTAGATATAAAGACTTGAATGAGTCAGAGTAGTAAGGTAGGGTGGGAACTTTCAGGAATGACTTAAATTTGTGTAGAAGAGTTTTCTATTATTCCCTCAGTCCCAGATGTCTTCATGCAGTTTCACTAATACCCCAAAGGCTGATATCATCTTTTTATTTCAAAAGACCTCATGTTTCAAAAGCTCCTGTGGGGAGAATATTGCCACCTTCTGGACCCCTAACATGGTGGTGGGCATAATACTCCTCACAATCCCCAAAGCACCCCTTTATATGGATAGCCCATTTTACCTGAAAAAATTGCTGAAGCTACTTCAGTTTCCTGTTCAAACTTCATCAGCTGATCTGCCCGGCCAGTCTGGCAAGGAGGGCAAGATCTCCATAGGGCCACAGCTAAAACACGATGTTAATCATACAGATCTCTGCTAAAAAGACAGAATCTAATTGTAAAAAAATTAGGGTTTTTTTGGAGGGGGGGGGCAGAGGACCATGCAAAGTGGACATAAATCCAATTGACTAGAGCCACCTCTAAAAGATTTCACCTCTTTTTTAGCTCTCATTCTGGAAGCAGTTTCAGAGAGAATTCATCTTTGTGGGGCCACGGATACAGAATTCTCCACTTTAACCATCAAAAAATGGAGAAAAGGCAGTCTTATTCTGGGACCACTAGTTTGTTCAGTTTCTTTACAAGAACAAATCCCCATAGTCTTTTCAGATGACAAAACTATGAAATGGACAAAATTCCTGTATTTCCCCCATCAGACCATATCCTTATGATCACTCTTCTAATGATTCATTAGCTTGAGTTTTAAAAATATCCTGAAACCTTCCAGGTTGATAGGTTGTGCAAGTCTGCCAATCTCAGACTCCCAGTGAAAGAAATGATTCCCTAGGGGATGAAAATATGTGTGTGTGGCGGGGGTGGGGTGGGGTGGGGGGTGGGGGGATAGTGAGAGAGGTATAACATTATCTTTCCTTTATCCTTATCATTTCTTTTTAAAAAATTTCCCCTTACATCTCTAATCTCAGCAGAATCAGACATATTTTCCAGCAAGACCATTCCATTAGACATCATCCTTTTCATCTGTTGCCTATTGGTTTCTACCTTCTTTTGCATCTCTTCTTTCACTTATGCAGTTATTAAATGTAGGGATCTATAAAAACAACTTTTCTGCCTTCTGGGCACAGTACTTAAAATTGGAAACATTCACCTCTGCCTCTAATTGCCAAATATGAAAATATACTTTATTTTCATTTTCTTACACTGGTAATCCTTCTTTTTAAAAAACATTAATAAAAACCAGGGAACACTTAACTTTGCTATATGTCAACTGTCTTCTCAAGCTCCTTAAGCATTTGTTTGGCTAAATAGGGTCAGTGGAAGATCCCTCCTTATTCTAATGAGAAGGCTCCCCCTGTTCCTCTAACCATGCTGGAGCCACAGAATGCCAGGATCCTGTATTTGCTCATTTTACCTCCTGGGGCTCCCTTTCTTCTGCATCATCTTTCCCCCACTTCAATGTAGAAGTTAGCCCTGATGTCATGGCAATCAGCCTTGACTAATACCAAATATTTTAGCTCAGGTCTGTTCAGACTTGGGATTAGAGTGCAATGAGGTTCCGGCCAATCATAAAATGCAATAAAAACAATTTTACTTAGAATAAGATTTTAAGAGAGATAATTCCTAGCTGAACTCCAAAAATAAACAAACAAACAAAAAAACCCCAAAACACATTACCTTGCTTTACCATCAACAGTTGCAATATTACGTTGGAAAGACATCCTTACAGGGGAGTGAGAATTCCACTAGATCTCTGACACCAACCCCCCATAGGCTGGACCTTTTATGCCTCAGGCAAGAAAGAAACCAAACCAATGATGATACCAAGAATAGTCTTCCCTTGTCCACTCTACATCAAACAAGTAAAGCTCCTGCCATACCATCAATTCCACTTAAGGATAGCTTGGTCAGAAAATTATTCTTTATAACAAGTCTACATTTCTCCCTTTGTACTTCTATCCATTACTCCTAGTTTTGCTTTCTAGGGTGAAACAGGACAGTTCAAATATTTCTTCCATGTGGCAGACCTTCAAAGACTTGAAGACAGCTACTATGACCTGCTCCTGAGCCTTCCTTTCTCTAACTAAACCTCCCTAGCTCCTTCATAGCATGAACTCAAGACTCTTCACCATACCACCTTCTCTGTTGATCCTGTTCTGATCCCAAAAAGGCCATGAAAGACCTAAGATCCACAGGTATGGTTATCTGGGATCTGGGCAAGCAAGTAGGCTGTCTGCTCTATAGTGGAGAAGCCCCCAGATGTCAATATCTGAATCAACGGTGTGGTTGTTCTATTTTTGGTTCTGGTATAGAGATGGAAGATACCCTAGGATAGAGACTCAGGATATATTCTTGGTTGAGGGGTGGATATTGATGATGATCTAATACAGTAGACTAAGAAATAGCTGCCGGACAGGTAGAAAAGAAACAGGAGAACACAATTTCATGAATACCCATAAAGGAGAGAATATTCAGTAGGTGGTCAAAAGTGTCAAAAAGTTAAGAAAGAGAATAGAACTGAGAAAAGGCCTTCAGATTTAGTTATCAAGAAAGGACTTTGAGGGGATGCTCATCAATTGGGAAATAGCTGAAGATGCTGTGGCAGATAATTGAGATGAAGTACTATTCTGCTGTGGGAAATGGTAAGGGGGTAGTTTCAGAAAAACACGGTAAGACCTTTATGAGCTAATGCAAAATGAAATGAGAAGAACCAGGATATCACTGTGTACAGTAACAGCAATGTTGTAGTGTTGATCAACTGTGAAAGATTTGGCTACTTTGATCAATACAATAATCCAAGACAATTTCAAAGGAATCACGATGAAAAATGCTATCTACCTCCAGAGAGAGAAAGGGAGAGGGAGAGAGAGAGAGAGAGAGAGAGAGAGAGAGAGAGAGAGAGAGAGAGAGAGAGAGGGAGAGAGAACTGATTAAATTGGTGCAAATAGAAGAGCAATTTTCTTGCTTCATTTTATTTTTTGCTTTGTTTGGTGATATAACTAATACAGAAATATGTTTCACATGATTTCACATATATAATTGAAGTCATATTGTTTGCCTTCTCAATGGGTGGGTAAAGAGTGAGAGGGAGGGAAAGAATCTAGAACTCAACATTTAAAAGGAAAAGAATGGTTAAAGTAAATAATACATTAAAATTTTTTTAATAGGTTTCATTCAACATCTATAGTCCACCACCTCTCTACTGACAGGAAATATCCTTTACCTTCAGTCCTTTAAATTTAGTCAGTCAATAAACAATTATTAAGTATTTTCTGTGTGCTGGGCTCTATGACAATCTAGTCTCCCAAGTGCCATCCACATTGTCTGTCTTTATTCCCTTCCTCTCACCCCCAGCCCCAATCATGCTAGGGAGTCCACTGAACTAACTCATTGGTTATTTTGAGTTACCTTTGATGTATATCCTTTGTTTCCCACCGGTAAAATGTTAAGACCCAGAAGGTCTGGGACTGTTGTTTGTGTCTTGTATTCTGAAGGCTTTGCACTAAGTCGTAGATACTTGTTTGCTTGATTGAGTTATCAGAGACTGGCACACAGGAATAGAGAGTAAGAAACCATGAAAAAGGGTTTTGTAAAAGAGGCACTGAATAGGGAAGAGGAGAGTTCATGGGAGAGGAGTGGCGAGCTGAACGGTTAACAATCAGCTGGGGAGGGGGATTGCGTCCATGACATGATTTTAAATTTAATCTGCATTATTAAAATTTTCTCCAGTCAATACAATTGACAAAACATTAAATCAAGCCCTGAAGTTTGCTGATTTCTGAGGTGCAAATACTGACCCTGAAAATCTTACCAACTGGCTCTCAGGAAAGAGACAGCTCCCATAAGCCCCTGGCAAAGAGATATTTAATTCGGTGAAGAGATGTGGAGAGTGTGGAATGAAGAGGGAAACAGTCTACTGTCGCATATCTGGATGTTTCTCCAGAGGAAGAGGGTTTATGTTTGTATTGCTTGACTCCAGAGGACAAACTTGGAAACTGTGCGTGAAAATTGCAGATTTAGGCTACGTTCAAGAGAAAACTTCCTAATAATTAGAGCTAACAACAGAATGAAGCAGTGAGTTCCCATTTACTAGAGCTCTTTAAATTGTAGCCTGGATGGCCACAGAATTCCGATATTATAGAAGGGATTCCTATTTTGAGTAGGTGGTCTCCTAGGCCCTGTCCAACTTTGGGGATAGTTTGGTGTCTGGAATTCTGAACACCAGAGGGCACCATGCAGCCATCCACAGGGTTTGTAAATCGAGTGAGATACTGAGACAAGTGAATTAGGGTCAGGGAAGAGTTGGGAAATCTGTGAAGAAGAGGTCAGTGTCCTTAAAAGAAGGGTCCTCTGACTACCCTGGATATGGAAGTGCTGGAAAACAAGGGTAGAGGTGGGAATCTGATGAATAGGAAAAAAGTCCCCAGCACTGTCTAATAGGTGGGACCTTTCCAAAATCTCAGAGCTAGAAAAGAAACTAGAGATGTCCAGCTTTGTCCATACCTGGACAAGAATCAGATACAACAAATGGTCATCAGATTTTGCTTGAAGATCTTTGAGGGGGAGGGGGCAGAGAGAATCTGCTGCCTCCTAAGGTGAGCTGTACTTGGGGATAACTTTAATGGGAAGTTTTTGCTTATGGGAAGTTTTTGCTTATATCAAGTAGTGTGGACAGAAGGAGGCAGCATGGTACAGAAGAAAACATGGTAGATTTTGAGTCAGAGGACCTGAACTCTAATTCTAACTCTTAACCTCTCTGAGAACTAGTTCCTCATTTGTAACAGGAGAAGGTTGGTCTAGATGGTCACATCAAGGGTCTCCTGGTAAATATTTACCACCCAGTTCCCTGGAAAAAAAAATATATACTTTTTAAAAAAAATTATTTTATTTTATTGTTATTTTTTTAATGTTCTACAATCACTACCATAAAATTAAGATTTTATCCCCCCACACCTACCCTCCACTACTCCCTTCCCTCACCACAACAACATACAATTTTGTATAGTTTCTACATTTACTTTCCTATTGAGTACATTTTCACTATAGTCATGCTATATAGTCGAACTAAAATAAATGGAAGAAATCATATAACAAATCAAAACATAATACACTAAAACACACACATACACAAACATGATCTGCTACATTCTGCGAATGATTTCTATATTTCTTTCTCTGAGTGTGGAAGGCATTTTGCCTTAGAAAACCACCAATGGGATTTTTTTTAAATAAGTTCTTGCATTATTACAAAGTTGCAAGTCTACCAGAAAAAACTCTTGCACACTGTGGTCGTTGCTGTGCACAAAGTTCTCCTGGTTCTGCTCTTTTCGTTCACCATCAGATCATATATGTCCTTCCAGGCCTCCCTAAAATCTTCTTGTTTGTCATTTCTTATGGCACAATAGTACTCCATTACATTCATATACCATAATTTATTCAGTCATTTCCCAATTGATGGGCATCCCCTTGACTTCCAGTTTTTGGCAACTACAAAGAGTACTTTTTTTTTTTTGATACTCAAGTGTAACCTATAATTCAGTACTTTTTTTTTTTTGATACTCAAGTGTAACCTATAATTCAGCACTTCTTAAACTGTGGATTGAAACCCCCCAGATTTGGTTTTAGAACCACATTGATCAAAAATTAATTAAAAATCAAACATGTGATGAATCTGAAGTGTTTCTGGCAGTGCTTGTGGGTATTGCATCACTTCCCTACAGCCTAGTTTCTGAACACACAGCATGTGCACTTTGCACTATGCATCCTCAGGTCCCACACACTGTCAATGAAAGTTGCCAAAACAAAGGGGTAGTGAGTGGAAAAAGCTTAAGAAGTCATGAAATATTAACTTTTATCCATCGCTTTCTCAAGTCTATGCAATCCACAAAATAAATCAAGCCTTGATTTATATCTTTGCCAATTTCTGAAGTGTAAAGGCTCACACTGAAAATTTAATAATCTGAATTCCTGTGACATAGTTCTAAATCTACGTGCCTGTGATCAACGTAAACCTGTCTCTCTGCAACTGCACCCCACTACTCCTGGGTACTCCTGTTGAGGTCAAGCAGATCATATTCTTTTACAATAGCTCTTCAGATTTTTGGAGATAGCTATCATGTCCTACTTAGGTCTTCTCTAGGCTAAGCATACCTTAGTTCCTTCAGCTGATATATGATCTCCTAGGATTATAGAATTTCAGAGCTGAAATAACCTCAGTAGTCCTCTGGCCCAATCTCTATCTGAACAAGAATCCCCTCTACAATATACTCAATTAGCCACTCAGCCTTTGCTTAAAGGCCTAAAGCGAGGGTCACTTAGTTAGCATTTATGAAGTTCCTGCTTTGTGCTAAGCCCTGCAAAGAAAGAGGAAAGCAAAGCTCATGTGCTGGAGAGGTTCAGTCTAATGAGGAAGACAACAGACAGCTAAGTGGTACACTGGATAGAGTGACAAGCCTGCCATCAACACCTGAGTTCAAGTTCAGCCTCTGATACTCAGCAGTATGATCCTGGGCAAAGCACTTAATTTCTATTTGACTCAGTTTTCTCATCTGTAAAATAGGGATAGTAATGGAACCTACCTCCCCTGATTCTTGTGAGGCTCAAATGAGTTCATAATTGTAAAGCACTCCCCACAGTGCCTAGCACACACTAAGTGCTATATACATGTTAATATTATGCACAAACAAGATATATACAGGTTAAGTTGAAGATAAATCCCATTGGAGGGAAGGCTTCTTGCAGAAGTCAGGATTTTAGCCGATACCTGAAAATAAACCAGGGGTAGAGATGAGGAGGTAGAGCATTCTCAGGCATGGGTGACAGCTAGAGAAAACTCTGGGAATCAGGAGTAGGAGTGTTGAGGCAAGGAAGTCAGAGTCATTACATCACAGAGTACATGGATGGTAATAGGGTATAACAAGACTGGAAAGGGAAGAAGGAGCCAGATTATAAAGGGCTTTGGAAGCCAGAGGATTTGGAATCATGGGAGATTGCTGACTGGGGGAGGGTGATAGAGTCCGACCTTTGTTTATACTATGGGATAACTCTATGTCAAAGAAGGGAAAGGGGAAGGATGCGGGGGGGGGGGGAAGTTTATGAAAAATGGTATCAACAAAAATAAATTTTTTAAGAAAGATAACTGCTCTTGAATTTAAGTCCCCTTATCCAAATGACCTAAGTCCTTGGGTATTAAAATAAATGACACAAGAGGTTGCTGAGGCACTGCCAGAGATATTTAGAAGATCATGTAAAACAGGAGAGGGTCTCCAGAGCTGGGGAAGGGCATGCATTGTTCCAAATTTCAAAAAAATAGAATCTGCAGGCTGTAATGAGCATTATATAAGTGTTATATAATGCATAAATTTTAGTAATATATTGTATAAATGTTAATACATTGTGTAATACATAAATTATGTGACATATAGTATGTAAGTTCCTGAGAAAACTCTAGAAGAGAGTGAACATCTATATAACATCTAGAATAGAAAACCTCTGTATAAATGGTCACAGAGAAACAGCATGATTTCTTCAGGAACAAGTCATGCCAGACTAGTCCTTGTTCATTTCCTCAGAGTCACTAAACTGATAGATCAGGGGAATGACAGGAGGTCTAATTATAGGAAATCTTCCTTTACATGTAGCCTGAATTGTTCCCTTTGCCACTTCCATCTATTTTTCCTACTTCTGTCTTCTGGGACTAAATAGAAGGAGTATAATTCCTCTGTGAAATGACAACTCTTTAAATACTTGATTCTAAGGTTATAGAGAAAGGCTTGGGCATTGGGGGTAGGATGTGGAGGGGAAGGGACAGATATTTTTTAAGAGAAGTCATCCCTCTTTTTCAAGATTGTAGACATAAAGAGCATGCAATTGCTGATGAACATAGTTTACTCATTTTGGGGTGCAATGTCCTTTCCTTAGTCTGGTTTACTTTAATCTTCTCTCCATCTTTAAATTCACCTTGTTGGTCACAGGATTCAGTGGTTCTTAATTTTGTGGTCAAGGAAACATCATGGGAACCATCATATGGGCTCTGGAATGTTCCTCAATAAAATTCCTCTAATCTATCTCAATCACCTTTTCCTAAAATATGTAGATTCAAACTGCTGGGAATTCTGACCTATCCATTGACAAATTGAGGAAGTTTACAGAATGTGAGGAACTTCTTAGTATAACCTGTTATCTAGATTTATCTCTTCTCCAAAAAATATAGGACACTGGGTCTTATCTCAGGGGCAGGACCCAAAGGTACCAGTTTCCTTCTGGTTCATTGTATCCATCTGAAATTGCTCCAGGAAAATCTCCCTAAATCTATAGTTTAGGTATAACTTATGTCTTTAGGTTTATTCAAATATGAAAAACATTTCTCATATAGGCAGTCACGGCATATATGATTAGTCGGTTGTTGTCCTTTGTTCTTGAAGAGGACCAAAATGACATCACCATGATAAAGTGAAATTTCAGTGTGTCTGACTGTGGCTGATCAGACCAACATGAGCTCTACCACAGGTTGGGCACAAATAATTCGTGTGAATATTTGGGGTGGATACTCCAGATCTGCGAATTCTATGTTTACTGTCTCAATTCTGCTTTGCTCATAGAGAACTGCACCCTTTCTGATATGGGCACGCCATACTGAATGGTCCTCTGCCAGTGTCTCCCATGTTGCACAGTCAAATCCAAAGTATTATATATATATATATATATATATATATATATATATATATATATACGTACATACATATACTATATGTATACATATAGTACACACACACACATATATATATATGCGCTATATATGAGTTAGAGCACCATTATGTCATTCCTCAGAAAATGCATAAGATGAAATGAACTCATGGACTCATGGAATTACATTAGCATATATAGAAATATACTAAAAAAGCACAATAATTTTAAGAAGTCCCTCTTTAACATCACAGAAATCATCTTAGGGTTTGAATTCCTTTGAAATTAGCTCACCACACATACCTGCTCAGTTCTTGGCATTTCCACCTCCACCACATCTCTCCCACCTGGTCTCTTCACTCATACAACCACTCCATCTTGGACCTTCTTCACATCTCACTCCAGCTACTGCAATAGCTTCTTAAATGGCTTCCGTTCTTTAAGTTTTTCTCCACTTTGATCTGCCACCCAGTTATCAAACTGATTTTCTTAGACCATGGATCTGATCATGTCACTCTCTTACTCAATAAATTCTAGTGGCTGTGTATTAACCTCCCCATGATCAAATGTAAACTCTCACTGGCCTTTAAAGCCCTTTGTAATTTGTTCCTAATCAACATTTCTCAACTCATTATTGTTAAAGAATTTATAATAATAATATGGTATTCTGCATTTTAGACTCAAGTCCGCCAGAAACTATTTATTTAACATTAATCTAATATTCAAGCATTTCTACCTTTGGGAAAAAAAGGAGAGAAAGGGAATGTCCAAACTGGCATAGTCTCCTATGCCTCCCAATATGACTCACTGATTTTAGATAACATTTTTAGGATTCTTGAATGAGAAAAATATCACACTATGCAAAAATACAGAGAGTTAACATTCTAAAATTTTTGGATAACCAACTCACTCTCCTATCTTCCCCCTGCCTAGACCACTTCCATTAAAAGAGTAGTAGGAGATGATAAAGAGTTTCTTTTCTGAATAGGAGGAGGTGGTGAGGATGCCTCCCTTTCAGTGAAACAGAGGGCATTTAACTTGGGTGGGCCCCAGTGCCAATTACTTTAAGGAATGGAAACTGTTGACATAAACAAGAGTTACCGTTAGTTAAAAAGTTGGCTGTCACTCCTTGACCTATTCTCTAAGAGAAATTTTTTTGTTCTCTACTGATCACTCACTTTTCTAAGGGGTTTTTCCTAAGACTCTGGAAAAGACTTTAAAGAAAAATACTATTTCTTAACATTTTTATTTTACTTTTAAAAAAGGTTTTTAATATGCTTCCACAGATCCCTTGAGTTACTTGTATAATTCATTTGAAGCAAAATATTTATTAATTCTAGGATCTTAATTTTGTACCGACTAATCACTAACAAGATATATTACTCTAGTTGGTTCAAAATATGAAGTAGTCTTTTTTTGTTTTTTTTGAATGAAGCAAAGCAATGAGATGTCAAGAAATATTTTTGATGCTACAACAATATGCTCCAATAAGAGGCATAATAGGATTGTGGAATTGCCTTGAACTGGGATTCAGAAAGTAATGCAGTGTGTAGAATACTATTCAAACATATTTGAGTCTCCAGGCAGCCTTTTAATATCCTGTACAATAGGTCTATGCATATTAATAAGCTATCTGGGATCAAGGTGGTCCAAATTAAAATAAGCAACCGGAACTTTTGTTACTGGTCATTTGTCCAGTTGATAGTCTGATCCATTTATTTATAGCTGTGACAAAATAGATATTGGAAATCCATAAATTGATTCTTCTAAAATAACTATAATTTTTAAAAATACATCATGTAGACTCTTTATTTGATCTTTTTAATGACATTTTAAACCGTACAAACATTTAGGTCTATTTTTCTCCATTTGAATAAAGATAAATAAAGATGAAGCCATTGTATAGCATTTACTAAATTTTATCCCCCATTACAGAGGAAAACAGACGAACCATATTCAATGAAAAGTACATAGCAAAATAGCCCACCCTATCTTTGGGGTTATTTTCATACACATAGAATGTGAATAATACTGTCAAAGCAATTTCCTAAGTTTCAAAGGTTTCTGATTTCTACCACTTCATCTATCACACTCATTTGGAGAGTGTATTTGCTATTATCTGTTCAACACAACACAATAAAATGTTATTTTCAACACATCTTATCAACTACTGTATCCTTGTCTCAAAGTTTTCACACATTGCAACTGGATGATTGTAAAGGTTAGAAAATTCATTGATATCTTATTCCAAGCCAAAGATCTGGCATTATTACAGGAATACTTACTATGAACCAACTTGGTTCCCCTGGAATTTGAGGTCTCGCACACCACTACTGATTGCTCAGGCCCACATGCACCTTCCCAGTGCACCTGAGTCATGACCCAGACTTCCATCTTGGGGCCACAGGTGTGGAAGGTGCACTGTGGGTGGCTCTTCTTCCAAGCGGAGAAGCTCTAGGCATAACTCCATGGACACAGGTCAGAAGGAATTCTTGATTTCTTGAACTGCCTGGCCAACATTATGAGTGAGGTCATCGTGTATGGCTCACAGCTGGTATTTCAAGAAACTCTGGACCCCAAAGTGCTGCTCTGTCCCCCTGGAATGTCTCAGTCAGCTAAGGTGAATCATTATCAGTGAGGAGAAGCCCGTTCTCATAAGATTACTATGAGCAGAAATAACGTGGAGCCCTCTCAGACCCACCGTAGCTGATCCAACATCTCCCGTAAAGGACCGTAGCTTTTCTGACTATATCAACTAATGGTTTCTAAGCCTTTACACACATTCCAGATTGAAATAGTAGTGTTTGGTTCTATCACAAAAGTGTGCCATCAAATCTCCCTTACTTCTAAGTAGTAAGAGCATTCTGGTACTAGACTAGTCAGATCTAGTCAAATGGCATCAGAAAACTGAAGTCTTAAAACAGTTGGGAAGTAACAGGTTGTTAAAGGGTCATATGAAAATCTCTAGCCTAGTATTTATACCCATTTACCCTCTTTCTCAACTGTAAAACCTATCATAATGAGATAATTTTATGACCTCATATCACTCAACTCACCAATACTAGCACCATGGCTTTATCTCTTTCATTACAAAATTCAGTGAAATTATAAAGAACAGTATGGGCATCAATGGTAACAATTTGTAAATAAGCAATTACAGAAACTTTTGGATCCTAGCATACCCAGTTATGTTTTTTTTCCCCAGTTATCTTCTTAAAGAGTATATTTCTGTCCACCAACGTAGCAAGTGGTAAGTAAAGGTAGAAAGTTCATCTGGTTCCCACACACAACATATTTCACATTTCCAGGTGAACCTTTCATCGTTCCTTCCAGAAAGGCATCCACCAGGAATTAATATACAGTCTTTTGTCCTGGAGTTGGTAGACACATGATCGCAAGATAGTCTCTTTGTTTTGGAGTGGCACAACCTCTTTTCTATACAGTGGAGAGGTTATTAGTATAATCACTTTATTCATTTACCTTAAACTCCATAGGAGAAAAAATTCATTTACAATAGAATATGTGATCTCCGTATTGAAGAATCTGGCTTCAGCCGTCATAGTTTGTCAAGAGTAACACAGTTACAAAAGTCTTTCAGAATTTCCTTTGTGGTTGTGTTGGTGGCTACTTGAGCAGTACGAGGGAAAGGGAAGGGGAAGAGAAGAAAACCAGCAATTCTCATTCCTTGTGTGCCAGGCACTGTGCTTAGCACTTTACAAATCTCTCAGTTGATCCTCACAACAACCCTGTGAGGTAGGTGCTGTTATTAATGATCTTATTTTACAGTTGGGGAAACCAAGGTTTTCGAGGTTAAGTGACTTGCCTAGGGTTACTTACATAGCTAATAAGTGTCTGAGGTCAGATTTTCCCTCAGGTATTCTTAACTTCAAGCCCAATATAATATAAACTTCAATTTGTTCTAAAATCATTTTTACAAATAACAAGAATACATTCATCATTAGAGTCATTTGGAGAAAACCAACTCATGACAAAAGAAAAAGATCCATTGTATATTCTTCTTTCTTTTTATTAATAACTAGCATTAACATGGCTGCTTACATGTATCTAAATTCATTTGATCTTCGCACTGTTCCCAGGAAAGAGATGCTGTTATTATCTGTTATTCATAGATGAGGAAACTGAGTCTGAAACGGTAAGTGATTTGACCAGACTCACACAAACATGAAGTGTTTATAAATAAGGTCTTCTTGAACTTGTGCCTGACAGATGAAGCCAGTAAAATAATATTGCTAACATTATAAAGAAATTTAAAAAATTAAAAAAAAATTTTTTTGTAGTGCACAACAATATCAAATCTCAATTAACATAAACTTCTCCCTTTGCTCCTATGCATCACTAAAGGGAGGTGAGGATTAGTTTTAGACAAAACAAGTCTTGTGGAAGAGCAAGTTCTTCTAGATAGGCTAAGGAAGCTAAAGTAAGGTTAAGTCCTAACTGTTCCGTGATTTGAAAAAGATCTTGGATATAGAATAGACCTCAGCCTAGACCTCCTTTTCCTAAATTGCTTAGCTCTTCCTAGGACAGCCTTGGATTGTACTTTTAAAAGAAATAAAAATCCCACTTCATAAGCTTTATGTAGTCCATGAAGACAAGATTTCCAAAGTTTGTCTCTAGCCTGAATTTTCCCCTTAACTTTTTCATTCTCCTGAACCTAATTCTCCAGGAAAATGGTAGACAAGAGACTTGATTTATAATGGTCTAAATTCGTAAATCAACCATAGCATTCTGATCAAGGAGTACATAACCTCCTAATATTACAAATGAATTACATTATTATTGCAAAATCAATAGCACTTCTATATAAAATTTCCAAACTTATAAACATAACACTAGCATAAAATAATCTCATGGATTTAAAAGATAAACGCAACATTCTATACTGATTACATTCAAGGAGGGGTTGTCTCAGTACTTTAAACATCGGAAATAGTCCCCAACAATAAGAAAGAATCTGCTGGCAATTGCCTGAGACTGTATTCAGAGTCAAATACCCACTGATAGAAGTTTAAGTAGTTCAAAAATAGGATAATTTGAATAAGCTACAGGAATATGTTTGGATTCCTAAAGAACAATTTACCAAATTTATCATTAAAGTGCAATATAAATGGTCTTTCTCACATTTAAATTACTTCTAAATATTCCCAATCCTTTGAATTTTACTGTTGTTCAAGCTATGCTTTCGGATAGCATTTTCAGCTTTCGAAAATTTGTTGTATTGTTTACCAAATTCAAGAGGACATTAACAAAACAAACAGAGGATACACATAGACATCATTCCATACAAGAGCTGTGATTTGTAATGGTTCTAATTCATAAATCAACCATAGCATTCTGAACAAGGAGCATCCAAGCTACTAAGGTTTCAAATGAATCACAATGGATATCATAGCAAAATCAATAGTAGCTTTATATCATAATCTCCAAAATCGCAATGGAGAAAACTCATAACACTAACATAAAGTTATGGACTCAAAAGATAAACAGAAAACCTAGTTGAATGGATCTCCAAAATAACCCACACAGAAAAATAATTTCATATGTCTACAAATTTCATTTGTCTACCAATTTTTTCATTTTATACTGATTGCATTCAGAAACCATCATAATTTTTCAAATTTAGTTTTTCTCAAATGAACAATATTTTCTCTTTATCTTCTCTGTAACCCACTTCCCACTGAAAAAAAGAAAAGAAAAAAACCCTTGTAAGAAATATACATGATCAAGTTAAATTCCCATACTGGTCACATAAAAATATATACCTTGTTCTGTACCTTGAGTCATCCTATCTTATAGGTGGTAAATAACATTCTTCATCGTTAGTCCTCTGAAATTGTGGCTGGTCATTGCATTGATCAGAGTTAAGTCTTTCACAGTTTATCTTTACGATGTTATATAAATTGTTCTACCGATTCTACTCTTTTGACTCTGCATCAGTTCATATATGTCTTCACAGGTTTGTTTAAAACCATTCCTTTTGTCATTCCTTACGGCACAATGAAGTTTCATTTCATTCATTTAACAGAATTTGTTCAGCTCTTTCCTAATTGCTGGTCTCTCCCTTAATTTCCAGGGTGTGTGTGTGTTTGCCACTACAAAATGAGCTGCTATAAATACTTTTGTACATATATGCCATTTTCTTCTTCCTATGTCAAAGGACTTGAACAGTTTAGTA
Source organism: Potorous gilbertii (assembly GCA_028658325.1). Taxonomy (NCBI): domain Eukaryota; kingdom Metazoa; phylum Chordata; class Mammalia; order Diprotodontia; family Potoroidae; genus Potorous; species Potorous gilbertii. Next base: position 365,957 of record JAQQSK010003012.1, on the reverse strand, counting down.
ACTCTTGGGGCATACATATCTACAAACTGCTTTCCAGAATGACTGGATCAGTTCACAGCTCTGACAACAATGTATAAATATACCCGTTTTCCCATAGCCCTTCCAATATTTATCATCTTCCTTCCTTCCTTTCATTCCCTCCCTTCCTCTTTCTTTGCCAGTTTTGTCATTTAAGGGGTATTGGGTAGAATCCCAGAGTTTAATTTGCATTTCTTTCATTATTAGTGATTTGGAGCATTTTTTTATATGGCTATTATTGATGGATTGGATTTCTTCCTTCAAAAATACCTGTTCATATCCTCTGACTACCAATTGGAGAATGGTTCTTATTCTTATAATTTTGAATTCAGTACCCTATCTGTCTTGGAAATGGGATCTTTATCAAAGAAACCTGCTGCAAATTCTTTCCCCCCCAAGTTGTTTCCCTTCTAAGTTTAACTGAATTTAACCTAAACCCGGGTTTTTAAAAACTTGTTTGATTTTTCAATTAAATTTTAATGTTCAGTTAATGAAAATCCACCTTCTCTCCCTCCTTCCACTCTCCTCTCACCACTGAAAAGGCAAGAAAAGCAAAACCTTTGCAAAAATGCATAGTCAAGCAAAACAAATTCCTATGTTGTCTGTGTCTCCACTTCCCCAAAATGTCTCAATCTTCACTCTGATTCTATCACCTCTCTGTCAGGGGTTGAATTCATGTTTCATCATGGGTACTCTGGAATTATCTTGGTCATTGTGTTGCTCAGTTTTCCACCCTTTCTGTAGGAGTAGAGGAGTGGTGATAAAGAAATACCATGCTCAACGTAAGTGCTTTCAGTTTGCTACCATCTGCTTTGGCTTGCCTGACTTTCTTCTCTTTCCCTGTCCAGAGCCCCAAAACAGTTTCTTATCCATGCTTTCTTTCTTTTTAAACCCCTCTTCAAGATCCACCTTCTAGGACTAGAGTTTATTTTACAAGGACTAATTACTACCTTGGTTGACTCTTTTATTCTTCCCTCTCTTCCTTTTTCCCCATTTTCCTGTTGAGTGAAATGTATTTCTGCATGTGAGTGCATTCTTCCCTTTTTTGACGAGTTCAGATGAGAGTGAGGATCAAGAGTCACCTGTTTCTCCATCCTTTCCTCCTTACTTGTGTAGTCTTTTTTATTTCTACACCCAAATTATGTTGAGATTTTCCCCACAACTCTTCCTTTTCCCCTAGTGTGTACATTTTTCTCTACCTTTGCTTTTTTCTTTTAAGATCATCAAAACATAAAAACTCACTTCCAGTCCCCCTGTTTTAATAGGTGTTTTCTATCATTCCTTGTGATACTGGGGCTCTGAGGGGACGCATTTATCATCACCTCATATTAGAGTGCAAACAGTTCATCATTGTGTAGTCCCTTATTACTGTTCCCTCAAATTGATCTTTTGTGTTTCTCTGTATTGGAGACTGTATTTAAGATTTTCTATATAGTTCTAGGCTTTTCACCAGGAATATTTGTATTCTAATATACTTGTACTCTATTTGTACAAAATTATTGTACAAAGCTATATTGTACAAAATACTTGTACTCCATTTCAATAAGGGTCCAATACAGTAGTGAGATTATAATATATATATATATATATATAAAAGTTTTCTGACTAAATTAGTCTTGTTTATAAACCTACATCTTCTTACATTCTGGAACATTATATTCCAAGCTTTTGACTCCTTTATAGAGATTGCTGCTAAATCTTGTATGAGTCTGACTGGCTCTTCTATATTTGAATTATTTCTTTTGTCAACTTGTAGCATTTTCTTTGACTTAGACTCTCTGAATTTTGGCTGGAATGTTCCTAAGGGTTTTTATTTTAAAAAATTTCTAGGAGGTGACTGATGTATTTTATTTCCATTTTGCTCTGATTCTAAGAGATCTAGGTAGTTTTCTGTTACAATTTCTTTTTCTTCTTCATGTTACTAAGGTTATTTTATTGTATCCATCTTTGCAAATAAGAATACCATTAAAGGAAATGTAACTAAAGCAATACAAAATATTGCAAACTCTCTGGTATCTAAATAACTGAATATTCTGATATTAGGAAAACTAAGATGTGCAACATCTTCTATAAACTGCCTTCCCACTTCAGCAACAGTAGTTACTGGGAGGAATCAGTCATTACCTGCTGCCCAATAAGAAACTCTAGGACTTCTACGTTTATGGATGAAGAGGGCTGACAGCAACTTGATCAGAACCCCAATTAGAATGATAACTTTTCTCAAATTCAGGATGCCTTGTAGCATGCTCTCTCTCCACCTATTCTTTTTCCTTTTGTTGTCTTTCTCTTTGTAGTTTCTTTACCTGCTCAGCTCATTTAATTTTCTTGATTTCCTGAGAAACATGTTGAGCAATTGTGTCTTTTTTGACATGATCATTTAAGGAATCAGTCTTTTGCGATGCTACACAACAACCAAACACCATTTTTTATGGACTTGTCAATTTTCTTCCCAAAGTCAACACTGCTGAACAACATTCTATTATGGCACAGACACTTTTGCCCGTTGACAAGTTTTTCTAGAGATAAATGGTCAATTAAATCTCAAAGTCTCATCTGGCCAAACAAACACTTCTTTGAGTAAAAGAGCCCCCTCTTTTACAATTTCTTAAAATACAATGTCTGGGCTCATTTTCTTTTTTTTTTTTCATGGTTTTCAGAAAGTTGAATGATTCTTAAATTATGTCTCCTTGATCTGTTTTCTTTGTTAGTTGTTTTTGTTAGGAGCTACGTTATACTTTCTTCTATCTCCAAAATATTTTTAGTCTTTTGAATTTGCTTATTTCTTCTTGTCTCGAGAGCCATTAACTTCTATCTTTGCCTTGGAATGTTACCCTTAGATGGCGCCTTAGGTAGTACTCTTCAGTCTGCACTAGAACTGTGACCCAATACAAGAGAGTAAATTACAAAGCAACTTCCTGTACAAATTCAATCCCCTCTCTGTCAGATCTGTGACCTCTTCTTGCTTTGGTATATAGCCAGAGGCAGGCCTTCTTTCAGGCACCATGCTAGAAAGTTCTACACAATGTACTCGCTGCCATCTTTAGTGTCTACAGATCTGACAATCTTCCCTATGCCAATCTGGGCTGGAAAAATGACTTACAATTTTTTTTCTTTAATTTCCCAAACAGGACTCAATGTGATACATTTTCTAAGACCACAGAGGAAAAGTTTGGCCCTCCTACTTCCTTCTGCTCCACCAGCAGTTATCGCTTTTACTTACACAGCCACAAAGATGTAGCACTAACATTACCATTCAGAGCACAGATAAACCAGTCTGTGAATAGTAATTGTTCCTTATTAATCTATCAAATCTGATACAAATTCAATTTTGAAATGGCTTAATTTGTTAAGGCTGCTGCACGGTTCCAGGTACTTTTCCACATGCACAAGAATACTAGTTATCCAGGAATTATGTTTGGGAATCATTAGCAATCTCAATACTAACTTCATCTTCCCAAGAACGAAATAAGCATTTCTCCAAGTTGAGTTCACAGCTTTAGAGGAATGGCAAGCTTGCCATTTTGCCCTTCTTCCATTTCAGGAAAGACCAAAAACGTTCTTAAACTTTATTTAACACTTTCCCAAATCCTGGCCTTTTCTGTTTTCTTTATCTTTTGCTTTCCCCCATCACCTTGCACCTCCCACCCCCAGCCAGATTGATCCTGGCTGGAGATTCTGAGAATTTTGGGGGAACCAGAAGTTGAAACTGGTCCCCTGGGTTCTTCAGAGTTGTATTTTTAGATTTGTTGTTTTTTCATTTTTACTTTTAACAGCATTTGTATACATTTCTCGTTGTTTTAATTGATCTTCAAGTTTACACTGTATTAGTGTTAACTATTTCTAATTCTTATTTTTCTTACTGATTAACTCATATTGAGCTTTCCAAATCACAAAATTGCACTTGTATTTATATATCATTTTACTTTCCAAGATTATATATTTCTTAATCTCATTCTTGTCTGCTTTCAAATTGTTTTCAAGTTCTTTCTTTTTACTCTATTGAGACTCTCTTTTGAAAATTACAACAATTTTCTTATACCTCTCAAATCCACTTTAAAACCTTGTTTTTAGGTGACCAGAACTGAACACTTCAGATTGGGGTTTTTAATTCAAAAACTTGTAAATAAATGGTATGTAAGTTCCTTTTAGGTAACTTTGCTTCTAATTTACAAAGACAATAATTTTCTGCCCTATCATCCAGAAACTCATAGTAAGCTGGAAAACCAAACTTTTAAAATGAAAATTACCCTTTTTCCTCCAAAATTACTTGCCTTTTCAAAAGAACAAATAACTACTAGGCTTTTGGTTTTGGTTTTTTTTGAATACCAGGTATGGCTTAGTTTTGAAACAAACAAATAAAAAAAGCAACTTCTTTTTCCCTTTTTTTGAAGTTACCGGAGAGAAAATTGGTTTCAGTTCTGTTTAAGGACTGATCACCTTTTAACTGAGCAGATATTAATATTGACTTACATAAAAGATGAGAAATATTTCCATTGCTAACAACATTCATTCACATAACCAAAAACCTACAGGGTTTTAAATTGGATTAAGTAAGGATCCTTAAAAAAACCCCACAACATTAGCCAAATCATTTTGACCAAGATTTCACGTTTCATTATCTCTAGTGGGGAGATACAAATGCTAGTTTTTTGGGGACAGGGACATTTTTGTATGTTTTGTTCCTCAGTCAGAGGTTTCCCCAACTTTTCCCAAGTTGAACATTCAGTACTGATGTTAGCTCCTTCTCGAAGTTCACTGGCCAACATGACACTGAAGCCAGCTCCACTCTGATAAAAGGGAATCTGGTCTTTTTCTTTTTTTCTGTGTGCATAGACATCTCTGATTTCATTTCCTGTTGAAGAGGATCAACAATCTTGATTCTGAGGGACAGCTACTCTTAGCTAGGAGGGTTCAATAACCCATTTTGGTTAAGCACTCCAAAATGACCAAAAGCATCTCTGAATGAAGAGGTCATATACTTCTTTGGACAAGAGGAAGATGCTCTTGTGGTTCCCATATACTTTTTTCCTGTGGAGGCTCTACTGATTTTAAGAGCAGGTACTCTTTAGGCCTTTATATTTTAAACACAGAACTGAGGAATTGATACTAAAATGCACCACAAGAGTGAAAAATACCAAACTTACCACTTTTTTGTTTGTTTCATTGGTTTTGGAGTTCCTGTAACAGAGTGCACAGGGGTTTGTGGAACTCCCAAAGGATCCAGGAGCAGACAAACTTATGGAAAGGACCGCTAGTCCCAGGTAAACTGCTGCCTAACACCAGGAAGAGAGTATGCATAGCTTACCTGTCATCTAGGATCATAGGATTAATAAGCACAGTCACCCTCAATAGTAGGGACACAGTCCTTTTCTTAACTGGATGGTCAGTTGTGGCTGAAATTGACTTAGTTCTAGAGTAGAGAAGTAATTTAAAGCTACTAAACAAAGGATTTATACTGGGCATAATATAAGGATTACCATACACAACATATAAGATGGCATCAACACAAACATGAATAGATATGCCCATGTTCATCAGAACAGACGTACAAATACCTCTCTCTTCTGTAGATGACAGACTCAGCCTTTCTCTCAAATGGTCAAATTCTATGAGTCTAATCAGAGGCTGGATGCTAGGCTGGGGACAGTTCCATAGTAAAAACTTCCCATAAAGATTTGAAAGGTCCTTCCACTTCGATTTAGTTGGTCACAAAAGTCTTTCCAAAAGAAGTTTTCCAGGACCCATGCTGGGTTTCTATTAGGCTTAGGAATTATAGTAATTATCCAGTGCAAACTTTAAATAATAAAGAAAAAATAATACAGTACCCTGCATTTAGGTTCAGCTTTGGAAAAAAATGAATTTAATATTAATCTAATATCTAAACATTTCTAGTTTGGAAAGAGAGATGTCCAAACTGTCTTAAGTCTCCCATGCTTTCCAGAATTACCCTGCCCCAAGATTTCAGATAACATTTATAGGAATCTTGAACAAAGAAAAGATCAAATTAAGCAAAAATCGTTTAAGTTTATATCCCAGAATTGTTTCAAGTCACCATCACATTTCTTCCTGGCTCATTCTCCTTGAGGGACCAATGGAGATGATATTGAGAATCTTTTCTGAAGAGGATGTGGCAAGGATGCCTCCCTTGCAGTGGAAGAGACAATACTTCATTTGGCTGATTGCTAAAACCCCTTGTTTTAGGAGTAGGAGAGCAACGATGTAAAGAAGAGCTACTCTTTGTTGGTTAACATCTTTCCTCCAATTCCCTAAGAAGAACCTTCTTGTTTGCTACTTATGACCCACCTTTTCACAGGACTTTCTCCAGAAGTCTGGAAACCATTATAAGAACTAGCACCTATATAGCACTTTTCAGGTTTTTGAAGTATTTTGCAAATATCTCATTTTATCCTCACAGTAACCCTGGAAGGTAGGTTCCGCTACTATTGCCATTTTACAGATGAAGAAACTGAGACAGATAGAGGTTAAATAACTTTCCCAGGGTCACACAGCTAGTAAGTGGTTGAAGATGCTTTTGAACTGGGGTGGCGCAGTGGATAGAGTTGCCTGGCTTGAAGTCAGGAAGACTCATCTTCCTGAGTTCAAATCTGGTCTCAAACATTTACTAGTCTTATGACCCTAGACAAGCCACTTAACGTGTTTCCCTCAGTTTCCTTATCTGTAAAATGAACCGGAGAAGGAAATGGCAGACCGTTGTAGTATTTTTGCCAAGAAAACCCCAAATGAGATCATTTAGAGTTGGACATGGCTGAAAAACAACTGAACAAATTTCTGACTCCAAGCCACTGGCTTCTATCCACTCTATCCATTGTACTACCTAGCTACCTCTTTAGAGGAAGAAATTATTTCTTACTATTTTCACTTTTACTAAAATAGCAAGGTTTTTCCTTCCCCTGGCACATAGCTAGGGTTCAGCCAAACCTACCTTTGTGTTCTTCCTCATCCATACTCCTCCTCCTACCTTCATATCTTTGCACTGATTATCCCTTGTGCCTATAGTGTACTTACTTCTTCCTTCTTTCAGAATACCAGGTTTCCTTCAAAGCTCAGCTCAAGTTTCACCTTTTACATGAGGTTTTCCCTAACGATCCCATGACTAATGTCATCTCCTCCCTCTAAATTGCCTGTTATCTTTTGTACTTATTATGTACTTATAGTCTTTCCTTAAATCAAGGTTTCTTAACTTGAGGTCCTACAGACTTCCAAGGAGGTCCATGGATAACTTTCAAGGTGTCTGTGAACTTGGATGAGAAAAAAAGTATTTTCTTTAATTTCTAACATAAATTTAGCATTTCCTTCAATCATTTAACAATATTATTCTGAGAAAGGATATTAGGTTTCACTGGAATGCCAAAGGGGGCCATGACAGAGAAAGAATGGTTAAAAATCCCTACACTAGAAAGTAAGCTCCTTGAGGCCAAGTTTTTTTTAAACTCCTGTTTTTGTTTCCCCAGTGCTTGGCATATAAAGATACTTAATGGGGAAGAGAGAGGGGGACAGGAACACGAATTTATTTAGAGCCTACCTATGTCCCCAGCACTGTGCTAAGTGCTTTACAAATATCTCATCTGATCCTTGCAGCAACCCTATGAGGTAGGTACTATTGTGTATAATCCCCATTTTACAGTTGAAGAAACAGGTTTACGTAAGGAAAATACATTTTTGGGCACATTCCCTTCCCATTAGACAAGCATTGTCAGAGCAACTGACTGTAATAGTGGAGGGGGGAAGGTCCAGACCTCCTCCCCCTTTCCCCATAATGTGACTTCAGTCCTTTAGTGGAAGAGGAGCTCATGTGGGGGGTGTTTGTTCTCCAGGCAGGACGCTGTTCCCAAACGGTGGACAATCAATCATCTTTCCTTAGATGGTGTGTCTGATGCATGAATTCTCAAACTTGGCATTATTCATGAAGTAACCCCCAAGGTTGGCACTGCCTAGAGGATCTCTTCCCTGGGTAGAAGGTTAGATTCTGGGTTGTCCAGGGGACTTAAATCTCTGCCCCTTCCCCACTGCCTCCACAGGAGGTTAGAGTTCATGAACACTGTCCATGAACTCCTCTCTTGAGACACATGAGCAAGCATATGGCTACTTTAGTCATGTGCTTCTATTGTCTTCAGAGAATCCCCAGCTAGGGACTCTAGTTTCTGCCCTCTTCTCAAAAAGCTGTGGACAAACTCAGGTAACTACCACTGTCTCTGCCCCAAGGCAGCTGGAACTGGTTTGTAGGGGCAGTAGGACAATATGCAAATGTACAGTCTCCCTTTACTGTGTGGGTAGAGCAAGTCATTTAAGTCTTAGCCTCAGTTGGCTCATCCCAAAAGTGGGCACAATAATGTTTGCATCTCATTGTGAAGGTCAAATGAGATGATGTTCAGCATGGTGCCTGGCAAATATTCATTTGCTTATATAATGTACAGTGGCATGCAAATGAACTGGGACAAAGCAAAATAATTAGATTCATTGATGTGTGACAAACTGTACAACTTTTTATATCTTTAAAAAAAACTTTTTAAATATGCGTCATCCTCTTTTGCTGCCATGACTTGTCATGATTCGACACTGGGTTTAAAAGATTTGTCATGCTCTTATCACACTAAGGTAGCCTTTGATGATAATCCATTCATCTAAGTCTAGACTTGATTATGGCTCATAGGTTTTCAATGGGTCTTAAAACAGGTTGGTTCTTGGTTCATTATAAAGCATGTCTAGTTAGTGACATAGTGGATAGTGCATTGAGCCTGGAATCAGGAAGACCTGAGCTCAATTCTAACTTTAGACACTTACTAATCTGTGTGACCCTGGACAAATCACAAAATTGATAAACCGGTCAATTAGTTTTTAGCCAAAGAAAGTTTCCTCAATTTTCAAACACATATAATAGCACCCGCCTCCCAGGGTTGTGGTAAGGATCAAATGAAATAATGCATGTAAAGCACCTAGCACTGTGCTTAAATTCTTGTTTCCTTCCTTCCATTCATCACTTGTATAAATTTCTTGACCTTTCAAGACATTCAGCATGCCACAAGGTTGTGATTTTGCAGCTTCAAGAAGCTTATGCTACATCCTTGGGTAGAAGAATCAGTAACAAGTCCTCTAGTTGCTAGGTCCCTCTGAGAGTTTTTGTTTGTGGATTTTGTTTTGTTTTGGGTTTTTTGGAGAGCTACTTAGGTTGTTTCCAGCAATAGTTTTCTTAGCTCTTGCCATTTTTCATTTTTGACTACTCTGTCCTTTGCACTTGGGCATAACTGATCCCATTTCATTGTGGACTTGATCCTTGAAATGTTTGACTTCTCCCACACTTATAGCTCCTGTAATCTTTCTGACAGCCACTAAACTATGGTCTCTGAGAGTTACAAACTTCATAAGTTTCTTTGCAGTAATATCCATGCTTAAAAACCACAGAATTAAAAATATCATAAAAATAGAAGAATTTGTGTATTATACAAAATCCAATGCCCAACTGACAGAGATGAAGAGGGAGGGCTTTCCAAGATTAAACTTAAGAGAGCCTGGGATATGTAAGTGGACTCTTAGGTATGCTACTTTCAAACCTGAATGGTGTTGTGTTCAGATTCAAAAATATGGCCTTTTCTATGGCCACAAAAGACTTGTATACTCTTGAGTCTAGAGATTATTATAAAGCTAGGATTGGTGACTTTTTACACAATTCAATTCAACCTACATTTATTAAGCACCGACTCTACTGGTGCTGAGACCACAATGATAAAAAGCCCAATTCCTTTCCTTCTAGTTGAACATGACATCCTACGGAAATTTCTCAAGAAAATGATGCAGTATCAGATTGGATGGTACCACAAGTTTTCTAACCTACTCTTTAGTTACTTTACCCTCTTATTCTATATATTTATATATTCTCTCCTGTTGTAAATAAGCCCTGAAAAATGCCACTGGGGTTTTGAAGTATGTGATAGATAAGTGGTTGTGTTACTGCCTATCCATTGTTGTCATTTGTCCTTTGGTCTTGAAGAGGACCTTGACATCAGGGAGGTGATGATGCCATGACATACAAGTGAATTGGATTTGAGTAAGGGAGGGCTGTGCAAAATCACAGTCTCACTTTCTCTTCCAGTCATCTAGGTCCAATGGTCAGATACACATCAGGACAACTGAAGATGGCCCCAGATACAGTGGAAGAGCTTGGCCTTTTAAAGCTAAGGTCTTTAACAAGTCTCAGTTTGACTGAGACAAAACTCATTCAACAATTAAGGTGAGGTGAAAAATAAGGCAAAGAATGACCTCTTTAAACTAGTCCAAAAAAGAAAATCAAACTGGGAAGGGAGGACCTCAGGGTTTCTGGACTAAATAAAAACAATTCACATTTACATTCACTGTTAATCAATGAATGAGGTTAATTGGGAAGGGACTAATTGAGCTGGAGAGAGACTTTAGACACATGACTGCTGATAGCCAAGAAAGATGCATCTCTTAGGGTTCAGTGAACTTGGCTAGAGTCTGGCAAATCATCCCAGGATGTGGAGCTGTCGCTGGGATGAGGTGGAGGCTACAGCAGCAGCAGGAAAGGTGAGAAGGTCAAGACAGGACCCACAACCCGAATTCCAAGGGAGTAAACTGGGATTTTTGGTTTCATGTACCTCTCTTTTTTGAAGCCAAGTGTGTCTAGGTCACTATAAAGGAAAAACAAATAAAATTCCTAATCACAGGAATTGGAATAAAAGGGTTCCAGCAGAACCCTCAAATACTGGGACACCAAGCTAAAGAAACCTTCAGAAAACCCATTGATAAATAGGAAGGTGATGATGGGAAGAAAGGAAGCTGTAGGTAGAAAGAAGACATCTGGTCTACAATATAGAAAAATAAAGAAGTGCTTTTTTTTAAGAATAAATTAATCCTTCACTATTTGGAGGCCTCTGCAGTATCAATGTGGAAAAAGTAGCCCCTGTAAACTGTTGCCCAGAACCCTAAGCTTTGGTTTTACATGGACTACATTCATTTGTTAGGGAGTCCACTTTCTAGAAGTTGCATACTGTTAGATGTTTTGTTGTTCCTGGAAACCTTATATCTCGATCCCTTCAGTGAGAGAGAGACTTTGCCTCCTATGCATGCATTCAAGGTAACAATGCATATCAGAAATAGCACAGCCCTTTTTTTGACCTCATGGAAAATGAAAAACAATATAAAGGGACTCACAAGTAGGGTGTACATAGTCAATACACTTCTCTTTCTCCTCTTCTGTTGAATCTCACCTTTTCTCCAGGAACCTATACAATCCTGCAGCATTTTAGTACTATTCTAAGGGCTTAGACTCTCCCCTAGAAAAAAGAAATTGAACTTGGGTCTGCTAGAGAATCAATTCCTACATTCTGGTGAGTCCTACTTTCTACCCCCAGGACCTACAAAGACCTCCTATCTTATAGTATTATTCTAAGAGCTTGTTTTCCCCCCAAAAATGAGACATTAAGGTTGAGAGACATCCCTCTTCCCACTGGAATTCATTAGCTGAATAAGTTATGGTGGTAAAGCTTAAGTTTCATTTCTCAATCTTGTGATTCAGTCTATTGCTATGCCTCCAATTTCAGGTTCATATGCTGGATCCTTGGTCCACCTCCAGATGATGAACTCCTATAATGACTTTTCTCTCCAGGGCTACCATCTCTGAGGTTGAGAGTTTGCATCATTATCTGTCCAAAGACTAAGAGTTCTAGAACCATTGCCATTTCTTGGTCATAGAGGCTTTGCTACTACATCTCCGTATCTGCCACTTCTGGGACTGGTGGTTTGGGAGACTGAGTTCCCTGTAAGACTTTTATTCTTGGGACCAAGATCCATTCTCGGGTCTTGGGTCTGTACTCTTATCTCTGGACCTACAGATCTTAGCTTGACTCCCTTTCTAGTTCAAAGAATGTGTCTTAGATCTATAGTTCTCTGATAATTGCCACTTAATTACTCCACAAGAATGTTCCACCCATCAAGGAGGCATAATCAGAGTTTTTCCCATGCAATAAAAGACCTCCAAAAATGGCTTTATCTCTACAATCCCACTTAATTGACCAACAGCTGCTGATTCATCCTGTACAGAACAAACAGAATTAGAGAAGGCAGAAGTTCCAGCTCAATGGGCTTTCGGAAGGGTCTGAGAGAACCTGACTTGTTGAAAGGACAGAGTTAAGGTTGAAGAAAATATCCATGAAGTGCTGATACTAGGGTGTTTGATCACCAGTCAGAAACAGCTATTTTCTCTCCCTACAAAGAAGAATGTGGATTCAATTCTAGAGGATTAGAAATTTTAAATTACACAGAAACATGGATCAGAAGGCGTGTGCCTGGACAATTGTGGCAGTGATCAAGGAACACTCCAAAGCAGTGTACTCAGCCAGTCCACAAATTTGAAAGCTACTCTGAGATTACTCAGTTACTCCACAAGTTTGAGAAACCACAGTATACCGGGATCCTGGCCAATCATCCCCAAACACCCATGTCACAGGTTTATGGAACCAACATTGACTGTAGACACGTGGGTTGTTTTATCAGTTATCCTAATAAGGATCTGGTTTATTTGTAAACTATTTGCACCATTTCTTAAAATATATGGCAAATCTTTGACTTTGTTTAGTACCAGTGACCTGTCCTGGATATCATTAGAAAACTATATAAACTTGACAGCTTATGTCATATGCATGTATCTATAAACATATATGCTCTTTATATGTATTTGGTTTAGTGTTTTAATCTAGGTTTCAGTTACCTGTGAATTCTTCATCCCCTTAGAATGTAAGCCTCTAGAGATCAGGGACTATCTCACTTTTGTCTTTGTAGCCCCAGGACTTAGCACAATGTCTGGCACCTAGTCGGTGCTTAATAAATACTTCCTGATGGATGGGTGGGTGGTTTGTTTTTAGTCTTGTTCTTATACAAATCACAGACTTGGAAATTATGTCTGTGTATGTAACGAGACTGATGTTTGTTTCTAAAAAATCTGAAGTTTGTTTCTAAAGTTAAAAAGTAATCCTAATCGTTAGATCTGATGTTACTCTCCTGCTTAAAAACCTTCAGTGGCTCCCCATTGTCTATATGATTAAATGTAAATTTCTGATCCTAGTTTTCAAGCCATAGGGCACAGGAGATAGCATATGACATACCACTATTACCACCTCAACCACAACGTCTCTTCTGATCTTAATGGAAATAACCCAAGTCCCTGAGCCCAAAAGCTCTGGGAATAGCAATGCCCTCCAAGACCACCTACCCTGTTTCCAGACTTGTCTCGGCAGCCATCATCCAGGGAATCAATCCCTGAAGAAAGGGCCATCCCTCCTCACCACCACCAACTGCTGACCAACTGCCACCAACAGGCAGGTAAGCCTCAGGACTTGGTGAACAGTAGCATTCTAACCCCCTCTCCTAAATGCCTCTCCTCCCTCCCCCACTCCAGACCACTGAGCTTCTTGAAGGCAGGGATTATCTTTTGCCTCATTTAGGGCAGTGTCTGGCACATAGTAGGCACTTAATACTTATTGACTGACTGCTTTCAACAAATTCCCTGAAGTGATCATTCGGAAAAATCATTGTGAAAGAGCCAGTTATTCTCCCCCCGCAACTGGCCCACTATAACTGCCCCCTACAGGGCCGGCAAACTAGCCTGTTTGAAGGAACAAGGCACTCGAAAGTAAAAGCAGAAGGCAGCATGTGCCAGGCAAGTCTAAATTTAACCACTACCTCTAGCTACTGACAATTGCCATTAACGAATGTGTATCCCTGCTTCCTCAGGTATTCCAAATGTTTTTATTATTCTTCTAGTTTCTTATTGAAACCCTTTCTTCCTGCTCTTTAGTTGTGGACCTTGCCTTCGCCCCTTTCAAAAAAAAAAGAGGACATTCACCAAGAGCTCCCTCTTCTGCCCATCCTCATTCTCTTACTATTGAGATATATTCCTCAATTATCTCCTTCCTCTTATCCCACATAAAGATGGGGCCCTCTCCCTTGCCAAAGCAACAGCCCCTCCTCACAGCAGATCGCCTACTTTATCGTTCCCAGTCTCTCTCTATTCAATTTCTCCCTTTCTATTGGTTCCTTCCCTACAGCCTCCAAATACATTTGTCTCCTGAATTCTTAAAAAACAAATCCTCACTTGATCTGCCCCTCTCTACTATTTATCCTATTTCTCTCCTCCCAGTCTCATCTATATACTCTTTGAAAAAGCTGTCTACACTAGGTACTCCACTTCTCCACTCTCTCCTAAACCCTCTATTCTAATTTCCATCTGCATTATTCAACTGAAGCTGTTCTTCGCAAAATTACTGGTGATGTCTTAATCAACAAATCTAATATCCTTTTCTCAATCCCCATCTTTCTTGACCTCTCTGAAGTCTTTGATACTGTTAAGCACCCTCCCTCTTTTGGATATTCTTTTCATTCTATGCTTTTGTGATATAGCTCTCTCCCCATTCTCCTCCTCCTCACTCTCCTCTGCTAGATCATCATCCTAGTCATTTCTGCTTACTATGGCTGAACTTCAAGGATCCATCATGAGTTCATTTTTCTTCTCTCACTATACTATCTATCTTGAAGATCACATCAGCACCCATCGATTCAATGACCATCTCTATTCAGAATATTGCCATATATATATATGTCCAACTCCAGTATCTCTTCTGAATTCCATTCCTACATCATCAATAGTCTTTTGGACATCTCAAAGTGAATGCATTCAAAATAGAAATCCTTATTTTTTCTCTCCAAACTTTCCCTTCTTTACTTTTCCTATTACTTTGGAAGGTACCACCATTGTCCCATTCACCCAGATTCACAGTCTTGGGGTCATCATCACCTTCTCACTCTTCCACACACCACATGTTCTGTCTATCATCAAGTCTTGCCATCTGTACTTCACAATAGCCATATTGCCTGTTACGTACAATATCAGTATATGGTCTCTATTTTCCATTCAAATTCATCACCCTGGTCCAGGCTCTCCAGCAGCATTAAGATTGAGAAAAGATTATTGGATTTGGCAATTAGAGATCAATTGCAATTCTGTAGGGACTAGTCAGGCTAGTATAGAGTGAAGACAAGAGTAGTAGGGAAGAAAGTAGGGGTGTTGATGGTAGGTGACTTCCTCTTACGGAGTTTAGTCATGAAAAGAAAGATTTAAGATATAAGATGACACCTAATGGGGATGGTCAGATCAAGTGAGGGTTTTTTGAGGGAAATGTACAAAAGCAGTGAGTAGACAAAGAGAAGCTGAAAATCAGTGAGAGAGACAGCTGAGTCTGATCCATTGCAGCCTCATAAGGGATCAAAATGTTTTTAAATTTGCTGTGTAAGAGAATCTGAACAAACATAAAAGCTAAGGTCATTTTTTTCTCCTTGCCCGCTAAGTCCTGGACTTTCAATAGGTATCTATAGCAGACATAAGCCTGGTTATTGTGATTTTCATAATTATTGCTTTAGATTTGGAAAGAACCTCAGACATTGTTCCACCTCCATCTGTTTTAAAGATAAGCAGACTGAGCTCCAGAGCAGCGATATAATGTGCCTGAGTAGAACCCAGGTCCTCTTAGCTCCCAATTCATTGCTCTTTCTTGTTTTCTGATTGATCAAGAATTATAATCTTACTTAGAAAGGGGGAGAACCAGCACTTTCTCTTTCACAAAGACCTTCAGATGACAAAATGAAATGATAGAAATAACTGTACTTTGAAAGTAAAAATGCTACAGTAATAACACTGAGCTTCAGTATTTTTATTAGTCATTATAATTTAGACTTGATTATCTTTGCTAATGATATGGTACCAATTATATAAAATCGGATAAGCCAAAACATTGATAGTTGATTTTAGAAGGCATTGTATGGTTTGTTTTAGCCATAGCTGTACCTTCTTAATTATGTTTTCCTTAGGCTGCAATTAAAGTTATTTTGGGTGGCCTGAACGCATGCTAAATGATGGCAGGGAGCCCAGAAATTTCCTAGGTAGGAGGAAGAAGGTTGCTTGGAGTTAAAATTTGTGTCTTGTCTTAATGCACATGGGGAATCATCTGCATCTCATTTGAGAATTTGGCTTATTGAAATTGGCTTATCTTAAATTAATTGTCTCATATTTATATAGCACTTTAAGATCTGTAATTCATTTTCCTCTCAATAACCCTAAGGCAAAACATGCAACTAGTACCATGACCATTTTACGACTCAATCAGGCAATCAACAAATCCTTCATGGGCAGCTGTTATGTGTTAGGAACTTTACTAGCACTGGTGACACAAAGATGAAATTGTCTCTGCTGCAAGGATTTTTTAGCCTGGAAAACGTATGTTTATATAAGTGCATGCAAAATAGGTAACAAGGAGGTGGGGTTGGCCAATGGCCACGAGCAGCCGGAAGGATCTGGAAGGTTTCATGTAGAAATCGCCACTTGAACTAAATCTTGAAAGAGACTAGAGTTTTTCGGAGGAGTGAAAGCATTCCAGGCATAGGGATCAGCCTGCTTGAATGCCTAGAGATAGAATGTGGAATGTCTTATGTTAAAAACAGTAAGAAGGCCAATTTGACTGGACTGGAGAGCCCAAGAAGAAGAGTACTATGTAATCATGCTGGCAAAGTAGCTGGAGGATAAGTCATAAGGGCTTTAAATGCCAAACTTCTTGTTGCTCAGTCAGTTGTGTCTGACCCTTTGTGACCCCATTTGAGCTTTTTTCTTGGCAGAGATTCTGGAATTGTTTACCATTTCCTTCTCCAGTTGATTTTACACATGAGAAAAACTGAAGCAAATGGGACTAAGTGACTTTACCAGGGTTCCATATCTAATAAGTGTTCGAGGTCAGATTTGAAGTCAGGAAGATGACTAGGCCTAGCACTCTATCCACCGTGTCACTTAGATGAGTTTATATTTTATTCTGGAAGTAATAGGGAACCACAGATGATTATTGAGTAGGGGAGTGACATGCTCAAGTGTAGGCTTTAGGAAAATCACTTTGGCCCCTGTATGGAAGGGAGAGGAGAAACTTGAGGTAAGGAAGCCAATTAGGAAGCTATTTTATTAGTAGTGATAAGGGCCCTGTGAGGAGAGAGAAGGAAGATGTGAAAATATCTTCCTGGAGATTGGATTTTTGAGATGAAGGAAAGTGAAGAGTTGAAAATGACACTGAGGCTGGGACAGGGGTGACTGTAAGGACTAGGATACCTTCGACAGGAATAGGGAAGTTCAGAAGAAGAAAATATAATGAGTTCTGTCTTTGACAGATTGAGCTTGAGATGTGCCTTCTCAGGCTCAGTGCGCTCCAGGATCTTCCAGCCTAGAATTCATTACCTCCTTATGTGGGGCTTTGAAAATCCTTTTCTCCAAGGCTTCACCTGGTCATCATTTCTCCTCTGATCAACACTAGCTGCAAGTGTTTTCCCTCCCTCTCTCTTCCCTTTCCTCCTCTCGGATTTTCCTAGACTACTTTGGATAAATGCTTGTTGGTTGTTTGATTAATGGATTGATTTACTTCCCCTCCTGATTTGTGTTATATTTTTTAACAAAATTATACTTTATTTATTTTAATATTAATTTTGAGCTCCATATTCCCTCCAGTCCCTTACCCACTCACTGAAAAGGCAAGCAATGTGATATCAGTTATACAGGTGATAACTTGTGTTAAACTTACCTATGCCTATATAATATGCCTGCCCCTCCCCCAACCATAACTTCTTGAGAGCCAAAACCTGTCATTTTTAATCTTTGTGGAAAATAGATCAAGGTCCTCCACATGGAAGGATGATTTGTTTCATTGAGTTCCCAGGCAGGTGGCATTATTGAGTTCTCATGTAAATAGGTATCTCTAGCATTCCCCAATTACCTCACTGGCTCCTTTCTGGACTCTCATTTGTCTCAAAGCCTTCTTTACTTTCTAGCTAGAAAAATACATGATGGTTTATGCTTAATTGCTTTCCTATTCTGCACGTGTGTGACCTATATAAAATGGCTTGCTTTCTCAATGAGGGGAAGGAAAGGGAGAGAGAGAGGGAGAGGATTTGAAATTCAACATTTAAAAAAAAAATGAATGTTAAGTTGTTTTTATGTGTAATTGGGGGAAAATGAAATATTAAAAAAATGCTTTCCTATTTATAGATAACTTAGATTAGTCTAGATAATATATTTATAGTACATCTGTATTACTTATGGTAATATTCAGTCATTTTAGTTGTGTCTTGACTCTTTGTGACCCATCTGAGGTTTTCTTAGCACTCCATTACTTTTCTGAGTAGTGGAGTGTTTTGCCATTTCCTTCTCCAGCTCATTTTATAGATAAGGAAACTGAGGTAAACAGAGTTAAGTGACTTGCCCAGAGTTAGTAAGTGTTTAAGGTCAGATTTGAACTCCTGACTTCAGGCCCAGTGCCACCTATTGCTTATGGGAACTCCAAATGAAATCCATGTTATAATGTTAATTAGAGTTAAAGACCTTCCCTGCCCATTAATAGGCCTCACCTGAAGCCCATTAAGGGAAATTTTTGTTAATTTCAATGAGGCACTGGGTCTGGAGGGTCATGATGTCCTCTGGCTCTGAAAAGTGTATATATACTCTGAGGTGAGTTTTTACTTTGGGGCTTACTCTTTGGAAAAAGATTTCTGTACCAGATGAGACTCTGGGATAGTGATTAAGGAGCCCCCCAGCTTTGAAAATTCAGATACAGGTGCTTCTCTTTCTGGTAACTATGTATGTAATGGTCAGACAGTTGGAGCTGTCTGGTGATCTGTGATAATATGTATTGTTTATGATCAGACAGTTGGAAGCCCTGTCTGTTGTTCTTTGTTTCTCTGCTTGTATTTTCTCTGTTGATGAATGTAATAAAAGAAGATTGTTGATCCTCAGAAGTTGCTTTCCTTTTAGAAAAGCAGATCTAAGAACCTGTGCAGCAGGCCTTCCTGTGTATGCCAGGGTGCTTAATGCTACACATGTCCACCCTCCTCATTCCCCCTGCTCTCCTAAGGTCATTTTCAAAACAGGGATAATGTCAACTGTCTCTTTTGGGTAAATACCTATTCCCAAGTCTTCATCCATGGTGCCATTAATCACACCGACAAGCAAGTAGCATCTGTCTGATTTAGCACTGATTAAACACATGGACATATATAATAATGCAACAGGGTATAACTAGGAAATAAGCAATGTAAACCCTTCCTCTCCTTACTGAGCAGGAAGGAAGGTAGGGGTAATAAGGAGCAACTCCCAGTTCATCTGGGAATTAAAGGGGCTTTCAGTTCATCCCTTTCAGACAATGACAAGGAGCAAAGGCCTGAGAAGCCCCAATCAGTTCAGACCTCACCAGGACCCCATTCAGTTCTCATTGATTTGTCCATTCCCCCCAGTTCCAGTTACCCCCGTGTTACAACAGCAACTTTCAAGAGTCCCAGTGACCCAAGGGAAAGGAAAGAGGGCAGGTAGCCAGGGATCAGATGCCCATACTCAACCCTGCCCACTACCCTGTACCCTGCAACATACAAAATAAAATCATTTCTGGCTTCTCTTTCCCACACAAGTCTCAATACTAAATTAAAAAAAAACACTCTCAAAACTGGTGAATTATAAGACAGAATCTATTTGGTCACATCTGGGACTGGTATATCTATGGCTACATTCACTAGGCATCAGGCTAGAGCTAAAGGATTGCATTTGTGTCCCCAACAGTCCATGCGCAAAGTAGGTCCTTAAAAAATACACTTCAAATTTCAGTTTCAGTTTAGCTAGTCTTTATGGTCCTTAAATGGTAGACATAGGATGACATCTCAGGTGTAGAGTTTGAAGCCTGGACAGCAGTGAAAACCTGTTCAGATTTAGCTCAGCTCACATAGCTTTCCAGACTCCCAGTCTACTACATGTCAAAACCTTTTTGAATATTGTGTGTGTGTGTGTGTGTGTGTGTGTTGTGTGTCTGTGTGTGTAGGGAGAGAGAGAGACAGAGAGAGAGAGACAGAGATTAAGGAAAGTGTCATATGAATAAATTAAGCATCCTATGCAAATTAGTTTAAGCAAATTATATCCATCCAACAGCTTGTTGTTTTACTGTATTGGGGAAGAAAAACCTTTTGTTTTCAGGGCTACAAACCAACATCCTGTTATGTAACTTTACCCTCTCCCCACTTGGGCCTTTGAGGGAGAAGTTATAGGGGAATGAAGAGCACAGTACAGTCCTACTGGACCATCAGAAAAGATAATTTAAGGCTGACTCATTAATTAGCTTTAATAACCCCAGAAGGGATTTGGTTCTCAAGATAGAATGTAAGGATGGATTAGAAAGGAACATTCTAATTAAAGTCCCTTCTAACTCTGAGATTCTATGCACAGTTATTCATTATCTGAGAGACAAGTGATACATAGCTCACAAATCCCCCTCCTGCTATATATCTCATTCATGGTGAACCTCCTTCCCTCCACATGAGTTTAGGTAAAGGTGGGGGGAGGGTACCTTACATGACAACTATCTTCAAATACTTAAAGGACTGGCACATGGAAGAGAGATTAGACTTTCTCTATTCAGCCCAAGAGGGTTAATTGTGTGCAAAGTGGCTAGGTTTCAGCTGGAAATAAGTGTGAGCCATGGCACAGGGCCCTCTGAGTCCTGGGCTCACATGAATCATCTTGGAAATTTACCCCAAAATGGACCTTTCTCTTTGGTTTGTCCCCATTCCAAGTTTACTTCAAAGATATTTTCCAATATGCTGGCATATGGGTCTCCACCAATGTGGCTAAAAGATACTATACAAGCACTCAGAACAACAAATGCACACTGGCTGTAGAACAATCTTCATTTCACCCCACAGATAATATAATACAAGTGATCCAAAGAACTCCTAGGATTCCAGTAAATGAATACAGAATATTCACAAAGTACACAGAGGACTCACAGGGACCCATAAATAGATATTCAAAACACTTTAGGCAAAATAGTAATTCTCAGAAGGAACTGAACTCGAAACTTGCATCAGGAAAACCCTCCCAAGTGTTTCTTCTGCCCACGAAAGCCATTAATAGCTCCTTGGGGGAAGAGACTGCGCTTGCATAGGTTTCCCCACTCACTCACTGGAGAATAAGGGATTCACTCTGCTGTTTGCTGGTCTGTCCACCAGAGAGAGGAAAGGACAAGTGTGATCCATGAGCTCTCTTCTAGAGAGATGGTTCCTTTGATGAATCTGTCATCTTGAGCCCTAGACAACCTTAGGGGCAGCCTCAGTCACTGAAAACCAATTAGTATCCCAGATACTGGCAAGCAATTAAGATGTGTCTTTGTTCTCTTAACAAGGTACATGTTGAGAGCATGACCATGCTCTGATAACTCATACAATTGATTGGGTGGGTGACTGGGGAACCCCTGAACAATCTTCTTATTTAAAGACAAACTTCTCAACAATTAGGATAGTCCAGAAAGGGGGTGGGGTGGCAGCTAGGTGGCAAAGTGGACAGAGCACCAGCTCTGGAGTCAGGAGGACCTGAATTTAAATCCAGCCTCAGACACTTGACACTTATCTGGGCAAGTCACTTAACCCCAAATATCTCAAAAAACCAAACAAAAAACCAACCAATTAGAACAGTCAAAAAGTGGATTACATTGCCCTGAGATCCAGCAAGTTCTCTGTTACTGGAGATCTTTAAATAGAGATGGATGAATACAGGCTTGCTAGGTGTTTCTATCTCCAGACTCTTGTGCCTTTGTATAGGGACTCTTCCGTTCTGCGAATGGCTGTCTCTGGTCCTGCATTTCCTAATATCCCTAGCTTCTTTCAAAGCTCAGCTCAGGTACTACTTTCTGTATAAGGCCTCCCCTAATTATCCCATCTGCTAGTACTCTCTCCTCCTTGGAAGTTATTTCATCTTATTTCAAGTGGATTTATCTGTGGGTGTGTCTTTGGGGCCCCAGTGCCTAGCACACAATATCTCCTACAGAGCAAGAGACTTAATAAATGTTAGACGGAATAAATTGGAATGTTTTACTGTACAAAGAATTCCTGTTCAGGTATGGGGTGGGCTAGAAATGGAAGCATTGATGGAGTGTGCCTTGGTATATAGAGTATGGTGTATGGAGTATGTCTAAATTTAGTGGTACAGTAGAAAGGGCACTGGCTCTGGAGAGAAGATCTGAGTTCCAGGTCTATTTCTGCTATTTACTAACTGTATGGTCTTAGGCAAGTCACTTGACTTCTGTGATCCTCAGTTTCCTCATTTGTAAAATGTGGGGCTTGGACTACATGGTCCCTGAGGTCCCTTCTAGCAACTATGGCTTTCTTCTGTACCTTTATTTTCCTGATGTCCTTTCAAAGCAAATTAACCTTCCTAATAATAGCTAACATTTAAATAGCGCTTTGAGTGCTTTAGAGCTGTTACCTCACTTGATTCTCACAATGACTCTTGAAGGGAGGTGTTACTGTTATCTCCATTTTATAGATGAGGAGTGCTTTACAGCTGTTACCTCACTTGATTCTCACAATGACTCTTGAAGGGAGGTGTTACTGTTATCTCCATTTTATAGATGAGGAAACTGAGGCAAACAGAAGTGAAGTGACTTGCTCAGGGTCACACTACTAGATTAACGTCTGAGGCCTTTCTGCCTCCCATCCAGTCCTGAGCTCTGTCCCCTGGTGCCCTCCGACTTTGTCATCAGCTAATTTGGTAATTGTAAAGCATGAAGCCACATTCATCTTCTATTTACAGAAACTTATGTTTTCAAAATTGTATATTTAAGAGCACTGGCAACAGTGCTTCTCCCTCTGCCTCACCAGTTTATGAGCCTAGAGTTAAGGAAACACCCAGCCTGGTTTTAGCAGGCACATGTGTTCATGACGGAGGGCAGAGTTTTGGTGTAAGTAAGAAACCAGGCTGAGAATTAACTGGGGAGCATTCCTGCTGAGTCTAGAGTCAGGAAGCCCTGGATTCAGATCCAGCCTCAGACACTTACTGGTAACACTGGGCAAGTCACTCAACCCTCTGCTTACCTCAGTCTCCTCAACTGCAAAATGGAGGTAAAAGTAGCACCCACTGCCTAGGATTGTTGTGAGGATGAAATATTTGTAAAAAGCACTTAGCACACTGTCGGGGCCATAAAACCCTATATAAATGCTTATTCCTGTCCCCATAAGGAAAATCTTAGATTGCACCAGTCTCTTGTACTTGTTTTCTTTTTTGTTTTAAGCAAGGTAGAGGTTTCCCCCAGAAGAGACAGAGGCCAATGAGAATAAAAGCAGAGGGTTTTTATTCACTGCATTTTAACTCACAGGGTTACCCATAGACATGTCAGCAGTGAGGTAACAGAAAGAGATGGGAGGAGGGCTAATTACCTCCACCAGAGGCAAAGAGATAACTGTGTCACCCGAAGGGTAGGGGATGATCTGTGACTTAACCAGCAGGAAAAAGGGAAAGAAGGGATGGGACCCCCCTCACTTGGAGAGGATCTTGACACCACTAGAGGATGAGGGAGGGGTCATGGGGGAAGCTCCCTCCTAACCTGGCATCCAGGTTCGACCAACATTCCCTGCTTTCTCCACTTTGGGGCTGGCACACCCTTCACTGGTCCAGACCGCAAGACTGTTGTCCACCAGGGAGGAAGGCTAGGGGGCTTTGTGGCAAGGGGCAGGGTCTGCCTCAGGCAAGTCTGACTGACTGTCACACCTCTGATGTCACAGGAACTAACATCTACTATGTGCCAGTCACTGTGAAGCTTTTTGTTTTTTACATATATTATCCTATTTGCTCCTTACAACAACTTTGGGAGGTAAGTGCTTTATTATCCCCAACTGAGGAAACTGAAGCAAAGAGAAGTTAAATGACTTGCCTAAGGTCACATGGCTAGAAAGTGTCTGAGGCTGGATCAGAACTCAGATCTTTCTGAATCCTGGCCCAGGGCTCCATCCTTTGGGCTATGGAGCTGCCTAGGCAGGTATGAATTAGCTAGCCAAGGGAAAGTTCTCAACCAGGAAGAGTCCAGATATGTACAGTTTTAGAAAAAGTTCCAGGACTGGGTGGCATAAGAGTCAAGACTTGGGAGTAGAGGGTAGAGGAAAGAAAGTAACTTGGGTAGAGACAAACTATTTCAAGGGCCAAGCTCAGAAAATTCGAGAATTTTTGGGTTACCATATAAAATGTAAGGAAAAAATACATGCCACAGTCCAGAACTTCCCTTTTTCTCAAAAGTGTAACCACAGGGACCTGTTGACTTAAGAGAAGAAAGCAACAGTTATTGCATGACCCATGGCAGTCTCCAGTCCATCTTCCTCTAGAACAGGGGTGGCCCTAGGTCACGGGTGCCCCATCCCTGCTCTAGGGAGGAGCTGTTGGCTTTAAAAGGAGAACAAAAGGCACCTTACAACAAGGGCTACCATCGTCATCTTTTTCAGTCAGAGAAGGTTAAGTGAGTCAGAAAAGCAGTGGGGAGTCTTCTGTTTTATCGTTGTTGTTGGTCAGTCACACACTTCATGACTCTGTGGACCATACTGCCCATGGGGTTTTCTTAGCAAAGATACTGGAGTGGTTTGCTATTTCATTCTCTGGTAGATGAAGGCACACAGAAGTTAAGTGACCCAAGGTCATACAGCTAGGAAGTGTCTGAAGTCACATTTGAACTCAGGTCTTCCTGACTAAGGACTAGCACTCTATTCACTGAGCCATCTACCTAGCTGCCAGGTTTTAACTTTCCTTATTCTCCTCCTGAGCTGTGTCCCTAAGAAATACAGTTTTTTCCCTATACACACTTTACTATTACTCAAGAGAAAGTATCATAAGGAGTCAGAATATTCTAGCCAGGAAATGCTCTCAGCTTTAAGCCTAATTAGTCTGGTCACAGACTATCCTAATCAATTAGCTACTTGCCCTGGCTTTAACTTTGATCTGGTTCAGAGACTGTAGTGCATTTTCTTTTGTCCTTCGTCTTGTGATTCTTTTTTTTTTAAATAAATTTAATTTTTAACCAAAAATTGAATATTGACCATCAATGTCCCTGATTGAACCTGCTTAGTAACTAATCAATTTAAATGAAGTAATTTCAGTGAAGGGGAAGCAGTATGATGTATCAGAGAACACACTCTGGAGTAGTGAATAGAAAACTGGTCTTGAAGCCAGGGCACCCCAGGTTCAAGTCCTTCCCCTCACACATTGACTGTGTGATCCTGAGAAAATCATTTAGCATCTCAGTGCTATGGTGCTAATTCACCCTAACTAAGACCATAGGTTTCAGAGAAGGTGTTCATCTGCATTGGTACATGAAATTTCTTTATCTAAGATTTCCCTATATCAATGAAATGAAACCATCACTCTAATCTGTCTGTCTCTCCATACACATAGTGAAATAAATACTGATTATACATATATATGTACTCTCTCTCTCTATATATATATATCTGTGTGTGTGTGTGTGTGTGTGTGTGTGTGTGTGTGTGTGTATATATATATATATATATATATATATATATATATACAGAGAGAGAGAGAGAGTACATATATATACACATATGCATAGCCTTATGAATAAAAGGATAGCTTAAAAGTTGGGAAAGACCTGGGATCAAATGTTGCCCTGAGGAAATCACTTAACTTTTCAGTGCGCTAGGAAATTTTCTAACATTATAAATTGCAGAAAAGTATCAACCTGCATTATTAGTAGAGGGAATTTTTAAATATCAAATTAAATCACAGAACCAGTCTCTATTCCTAATTTCCATGTATCTGTAGAAAAGGAAGTCAGTCAATAAATATTTATTCAGTACCTACTATGTGTCAGGCACTGCCTTAAGTGCTGGGGATAAAACACAAAAAAAGATAGTCTTTCCCCTCAAGGAGTTTACAATCTAATGGGGGAAGACAACACATAAAAAGAGGGGTCTGAAAATGAGACCAGACTATACCTGGTTGGGAATAAATGTCAATAGCCTATCAGAAATTTCTAATATTGCTATTTTGCATAGAATAGGGGTTTCGGGAGAGAGCTTAAAACAATCTCTTTACCAGTATCCTTTGGTCTCTTTTGCATTTGAGGAAATGGAGGCCTGGAGGAGGAGATGTGATGAATTCTAAGATGCCAAAATGGGTTTCTAATTATAAGTACTGAGCAGAGAGACTGTCAGGGAGAGACAATAGAGAAGGCTGTTAAAAGTTGAGTTCAGAGAAGAATTCAGAGGAGGAAATGTTGGTAACAGAAGAGTTCTGAGAATAGGTCAAAGGGCAGATCTGATCTCAGCCTAAGCTTCTATCTTCTGCTATCACCTGGTGATGGGAAGGAGCTAAGCCTTAGCCATTGATTGAGAGGCCTGAAGAAAGTTTCATAGTTATTAGTTGGGAGTGCTAATGGGTTAGACTAAAACCAAGTTTCTTAACTATTGGTTAACAACTCCAGTGGGTCATCATTTAAGTACAGGTCCGGACTATCACCCTTCAGTTAGATTATTGCAATGGCCTTTTAATTGGCCTATCTACCTCAAGTTTCCCTCTTCTAATCCATTCTCTCTAAAGAGCTACACAATGAGTTTCCTTAAAGTCAAATTCTGACCTACTCAATAGACTACAGTGGCTCCCTATCACCTCTAGGATAAAATATTGTTGCATGCTGTTGTGTGTAATTTTTCTCTTTGTAACCTTGGGGCCTTAACATGATATCTGGCACATAGTAGGTACTTCATAAATACTTGTTGATTAATTGAATGCTGACTAAATAGAACGATAGCACTCACCGACTAGGAGAAGTCAGTCTTCCTGAAAATTGTGAGATAACTACGAATGATTAAACAGTTCACCAGTGCTCTAAGACCTGCAGAACACTTTTCTTACAACAATTATATAAAACAGATAGCAGAAATAATTCTATTTTACACATGGGGAAATTAAGGCACAGAGCGGTGAAATGATTTATGCAGGTCCGCACAGCTCTGCAAGGGACATGAATCCAGGTCTCCTAACCACAACACCCTTATTTTTTCTGCTCCATCCAAGTGCGCCTCCGTGTCGCCTGCTAAGTAAGGGAACTATCATAACGATTCATTAATGCTCAATAAAAAGCAAGAGAAATCACAGTAGTCCAAGGCGGTCTGAATGGATCTTACGGAGGAGGCAGGATATGAGTAGGTTTTGGAAGAAGGAAGAAGGAGAAACTTGGATCAAAATCTGGATAAAAAAATCTGGTCTTGAAGGATATTGTTTCTTCAATTCAGAGGCAGAAGAGGGGGAAGCCAGGTTTTTTAGGGTAGATAGAGGAAATTAGGGAACTACTGGGATGGGATCATTTCCCTTTTATCAGACCCATCAGCCAATTGTTTTCTGTTTCTCTGTTCCTCTTGACTAACCATGTCCTTTTTAGTATGTCCTACAGTTCCTGAGGCATTGTGTCCTGTAGCCAGATCCTAGGGCATTGCCATCATGAAGGTCCCTCCTTGGCTCTTCTTCCTCTTCCTTATGCTTCTCTACCCCCAGGAAGGTAAGTGAGCATGACCCATTCCTGCTCCCCTGTACACCTTCTCCCTTTCTCCTTCTGCTAAGCCTTCATCTAGGGTATAGTGTCTAAGAGTATAAGTGTGATTGGGAGAAGGATGTTGCTAGCCTCATGGATAATTCAGTCTTTCAAGGCCCTTTCTCTTGGCTCCAGTTGTACTCAAGGACAGTTGTTCTCTGTGTGTCTCTTTTGCTTCTTTCTTTTAGTCCCTGAGGCTATCTTACTGTGTAGGAGAATTACAGGGCAGGTTTGAATAGGTGGGGATAGCTAGAGGTGGAGGAAGATGAGTAGAATCTTTAAGTAGAACAAGAAGGAAAAATAGTCCCTGCATGATGTTAGAGTTGGAAGGACCTTTAAAGTTGGGTCTAACCCTCTCCTTTTATAAATGGGAAACGTCTGAGTTCTAGAAAGATGCCCAGTTCTTTGGGCTTCAAAGACAGCAGGCTTTAACAAACCAAGATTTTCTCAAACTGAACTGCCTTACCCTCATATAAGACCTGAAAGTTTGTAGGAGAGCTGAGTTCTACTAGGTCCCAGCAATTCTTTGGTACCCTGCTTAACACTTTAGCTTGTTAATGACTACTTCATACAGAAAGACCTCTTCCTAGTTGTGGACTCCCTCTTTTTATGAATAATAAAAGATTACGAGCATCAAGTTAGATAAAGTATCTGGGAAACTCTATAGTTCTTTGAAAACCCAGATAAGTGGTCATCAGGTATTTGGGCCAAACATAGCACCTCAATGCATAATAAGCAAATATTATTAGCAACTATTAATTAATTAATTAATTAAGCTGTTAGGCTCTGCAGGAACAAGGAGATCTCTGTTCTCAATGGGCTTACATACGTTTGTACGTGTCCATATGTGTATACACACATGTGTATATAGATACATATACCTATACATGTGTGTGCATATATGCATATACATTGTGTATATATATACGCATATATACATGTGTGTATATACACACACACACACACACACACATACACACTTTAATCAATACTTAGAGACTCTTAGGATGACAGAGCTGGCAGGAACCATAAGACAGAACGTAGAATGTCAAAGCCAGACAGAATCCTCAGAGAAGATCCTTTGGAATCTATTAGAAGAATCTTTTAGATTATAAGTTCCTTGAGTGAAGGAACTGTCTTTTTATTAATTATAACCCCAGCACTTATCACAGTGCTGGAACATAGTAAGTATTTAATAAATATTGATTGGATTGGGTTGGATCTCATCCTAGGGAGCCTGTCAGCCTTAGACTTCAAGGTCAGAGGGTTGGACTTGAAGTCAACAAGACCTGGGTTCAAATCCTACTTCTGGCACTTACTAGATGTATGAACCAGGGCAAGTCACTTAACCTTTCTCAGACCCAATTTCCTCCTGCAAAATAGGATAATGATATCTGTATTGCTTGTTTCATAGAATTGTTGTGAGATTTAAATGAGAAAGTATGTGTAAAACACTTAAAGTTTAACTTAAAGTTCTACATACCAACTATGGTTATTATATCCATCAGGAGAAGTACAATCTGGAGAGGACCCTGATACAGAAGAGTTCATGGCAGTCCTGGGGGAGTCAATCATTCTCCCCATGAACATCCCAATGGGTGAACAAATTGAGAAAATTATTTGGATTTTCCAATCACCTCTTGCCACCATTCAAAAAGGAGCCACAGGAAAGCCCACCATCACTGTATCTGACCCTCGCTACAAGGTCCTAGTGAATAGCACCGAGCAGATCTACTCCCTGCAGATCAGCAACCTGAGCAAGGAGGATGAGGGGACCTATCAAGCAAATATATTCACTCAGGATCCTCTAGACACCATCACTCAGAAGTTCATTCTGTACATCTACCGTGAGTTTAGTGGGCAGGGCATCTGATGTCGGGTTTCTCCAATGTTTGTTCAAGGAGCTATATCTGGGGGAGGGGTGTGTGACAGAAGGGAGCCTCTGGCGATCCTGCCCTTGGTCTTCTCTTTACCTGGGCTACACTGTGGCTGAACACCGTTGGGAATAGATGCTGGTACCCAGGTTCTCACTAGATCAAGGAAACATCCAAAGTCTCAGCCCCAGCTCCATGGGTGTAGGGTAGGGACCCAGCCCGGCAGGCACAAGTCTTGAGAGCTCAAAGGCTAACTGAGCTGGGAGAGACCTTGAGGTATCAGGTCCTTAATTTTATAAATGAGGAAACAGGTGCAGAGAAGGTTGTAATATGTCCAGTTACAGAGGCCATAGAATTACAGTTATTAAGTGGGCAAGTCCAGTGTTCAACCAAATCCATCACTCTAATCTGCCATAGTGACAGGAGCTTAAAACCTCATTGTTCAGGAATGGTCATTGTGAATGAATGGAAGATACCCCAAGGGTATGCCTCCTCCCTCTGAGGACATATACCACTGTAGACCTTTTGTTTTGTTATAGATGAAGCTACTCTTACCCATCCTTTTCCTTCTTTGATCATCCTGACAAAAGGGAGGCAACCCTGTTCCCTGAGCATATAGCCTTACAAGTAGGATGGGTATGTGGTCAACTCCACAGCAATGTTGAGAAGGCCTTTCCTTCAGTACTTCCCCGAAGTATCTCTCACTGACTGCAATTCCATTATTAGAGACTCACTCCTTTGGATTTATCTGGAAATACTAAATCTTATAACACGTTATAGAGATCTGGAATCTGGAGGAATAAGGAGGAAGGGAGGGAGGAGTGGTTGCTGAATTAAGAGGGACAAAAAAGGGGCAGAGGGCTCAACACTGGCTTTTAAATGAGCCTTCTCCCTAAAATTAACTTGTTTCTATTTTATACATGTATGATGTACAAATTAATATTTCTATTTTTTTGTACATCTCCCCTTGAGAGTTTGTAAGTTCCTTGAGGACAGAGATGGTTTCATTGTTGTCTTAATATCAGCACAATGCCTGACATACAGTGGGTGCTTAACAATGCATGCAGAGGTAGATGATATAAAAAGGCAGGCTTTGTCTAATTTTGAATCTAAGGTTGAACTGAGCTTTTAAGGGGAAGGAACCAGCTCTCAGAGAGTGAAACAGAGGTTCTATCTGACTCCCTGTGGGTACAGCAGGTCTAAGATCATAGCTTTAGTAATACCTCTTAGTCCAGAAGTGTCAAACACGGAGCCTGCAATTGTTTGAAAGGCTGTAGAAGCCAGATTAAAATGTAATTGGGAAGAATTTTTAAAAATATATGATAGAACATAATATTACTATGTTTTCTAAATCAATATGTAGCCTGCAGGGATCTTTCTGGACAGTTCATCTGCCTCCCTTCTATTTGAGTTTGACTCTATTGATCTTACCCACAGTCATTTCACAGATGATGAAGCTGAGATTCGTAAGGAGAAGTGGCTGATCCAGGGTTTACACAGAGAATAAATGGCAGACCTAAGATTGGAACTGAGATTTGAGAGCTCTCTGACTCCAGATCTAATATTCTTCCTGCAGCACCAAGAATAGGTATTAATTCTTGATTCTAAAGGTCTTCATACTCTCTTTCAGGACGACTTCCAAAGCCCAAAGTCACCATATACTTGGAAATCTCAGAGGAGTCCATGTGCAATGTCACCTTAAAATGTCATGTGGATGGGAGTGGAAATGATGAAGAGTATGGTTGGACACCCCTGGGAGAAAGGACTATGGTTTCTGATGGGGGCTCTGTCCTTCACCTCTCCTGGAAGCCTGGAGACAGTGACTTCACATCTACTTGCATAGTCAGAAACCCTGTCAGCATCAGTTCCCATACCCTCCAAGCCGGACAGTTCTGTGCAGGTAACTGGTTCCATTGCCCCCTTCCTAGAGGCCCAAGAAAATGCCCTGAGCAATTCAGTTCCAAGGATTGGGCTTCAAAATAACCCCTAGTTTTGTTTCTTCAGTACCACCTTCTCTCAGGTGAAGCCTGTTTGAAACAAACCCCCCATACTCTTCTGGGAGAATCTGAGCCCTCTTCCACCCACCCTCCACAGTAAAGGGGAGCACCTTCCTCTCTACCTATGCCCCTGTCCTGATCCAAATCCCCACTCTCAAGCCTCCTTTCCCTTTCTCTCACCTAATGCCCAGAAATATGCTTCCAGATGCTTCTCTCCTCAGATCTCCCAGATTTCTTATCTCTCTGGAGAGCCACCATCTGTCCTAGGGATTCTCCAATTCCCTTCTCAGTGGAATGCTGGCTTTAGTTTAGCTTCCAGGTTTCCGAGGAGGGAGTCAGTTGAGCTCAGAGAATTCTCGGGAAAGAGATGTCCTCTGGTTGCAGACTGAAAGATTCCCTGCCCCACTCTGAGGATTTGAAGGACGTTTCTGCCCCATTTGTGAGCTGCTCCAGCTTTCTTAAGGAGACTCTGGAATCTCCCCCTTTTCACTTTCCCCATTTGCTTTGGGGAGCCAAAATTATCCTCTGAGTAGAGCAAGATAGGACCACATTCCCTTGGGCGGTACTCTTTGGGTCCCCTCCTGACTGATTCTTCTCTTTCTTTTCCCTATTCTAGGCCCCAGAATTTCATCTTCAACATCATGTTCCCCCCTGGTAAAGGGACTTTTCATCCTGTTACTCTTAGGGGTCTTAACAGTTGGAATTATCGTGATTAGGATTTTAACAAAAAATAAAGGAAGAATCACAGGAATTCACAGGGGGATGAAGCTGAGAAAGAATGTGAAGAGACACAAAATGCAGACCACGGAGTTTCCATTACCAGGTCACATGTCTGAATGACCTGAGCCCAGATTGGAGAGGCCCGGCCCAGCCCCTTCTCTTGCTATGTGTTTCCTTTTGGAGAGTCTTCTTGGGAATACTTTCTCAGGGACTTTTCTCCCCTTGAAGACTTTAGGAGAGTCATCAGGCAGGAACTCCAAAGGTTCTTGCTTTCTTGGGAAAGCGGATCAGGCAATAAAGTCAAATCAAGTGAAAATGACCAGAACTGCTCTTTCCCACCCCCTTCTCTAGCTTTAAAAATTCTTTGTTATAGAGGTGGCATTCTGGGTGAGGGAGGAGGAGGGAGGTATTGGGAAAGGGAGGTGATGCCCCAAATAAAAAAGAACAGCATAACAATTGAAAAAGAAAAAGAAGAGTAAAAAAAATTCAGAGAAATTTTGCCCTAAACCTGTCAATCTATCCTCTGCTTTCTGGTGGGGCTGGACTTCATTGAAAACTATTTCCCTATTCTCTCCAGGTCTCTCTCTTCTTGAAGTATTTCCTTCCCAGCCCAACGGGGGAGGAAAAATAAATCTGACAAATTCATTTACATTAAGTTTTAGTGGCTTAATGTGCTATTTCTCCCAAGAGAGTTTATCTTTAAAAAGGTAACACGGAATAATTCGGAACCTAGTGTCAGGAAATCTTTAAGAGAGGAATTTTAGCCTGGGGAAAGGGGAACCTAGAAAGGGAAGATGTAGTTGTCACTCTTCCTGGAGTTATGGTCTTTTTGCCTTTTTTATTCAGAATCCTTTTAATGCTAGTGGATGAACCCACTTAATCTCTACCCTTGGGGTTCATCCCTTCTTCCGGTCTGGGGACAATTCAGCCTGAGGGTAATCCCCAGGCAAGAAGGGACCAGCAATATTTCCCCCCACACCACCTCCTTCTTTTTTTCTCTGCCCAAGCTTCCTTAATTCTACCTAGTATTATTATGACTTGAACCAGCTGTTACCATCACTCCTAACCTCTCAAGACCCTTTGATCCTCCTCATCTTGGCCCAAGTATGGACAAATCTCCTTCCCCCCAGTTCAGTTGAGGTAATGATGGAATTATTCAAATGGCACCTTTATTTGGAAATTGAGCAAAAAACAACCCAATTCCTAAAAGACCTGATCATGTCAGTCCCCTTCTTAAATACTTCTAACAGTTCCCCTTTACCAATCCGAGGTGTTCAGTACTCTTCTTAAACACTTTTAATGGCTCCCCTTTACCTATCAAGGTGTTCAATATCCTTCTTAAATACTTTTAATGGCTTCCCTTTACCTATCAAGGTATTATAGGAACTTGTTGTTCTTTTTATTATTTGTGACTCTGGGTCATTCCTCCTGTAATTTTTAGTTAACTAAAAGTCTGTTTTAATACTAACCTCACCTGAACATGAGTTTTCTCTTGGGATATAAAAATTTACCTAAGAGTCTTACATAGTCTTTAGATAAGAGAGGAAGAATCTCAACTGTCCCTGACTCCTGACTTTCTCCTCAAGCAGTCTATTTTAAATCTTGTATATGTAGTTTAATCTGCAACCTGACTTAGTTTCTCTATAGAGTTCGTTTGACTTGGTTCATTTCCTTAGTTGAAGAGTGAGATTATGAGTGTTTAAGACTGTTCAGTACATGCGAATCTGAAGTATCGAATTAGGGATAGACCCTCTCTTTAACTCTTCCGGCTTAAGATGAATGTACAAGATTACAATATGGAAAGAATTATTTCTCTGTCACTCTGATGTAATTTTTCCTACAAGAAGACTTGTAAGAATCCTAATCAGGGTTCAGGTGAACCTATACTTATGCGTAATAATAAAACCTAGTTTTTTTTACCTCCATATTTTCTGCGCTGTAAATATATTTGGCAGCAGTTACTGCCAAAACTCAGGAAATATTTCTCCCACAATAAAGAAATTGGAATGAGTCATGTAATTCCATTGGTACAAAAAAAGTTACTTCTGATGAGGAAACTTCTCCTACTTATACAGGTTGGCCCCTTCTTTGCAACTCTTTTAGCCTTAGAGAAAAGCCTGTTCTCTAGGCTCTAGGACAAGGAGAGGATAAGTGATTTAACTGAGAGGCAAAATAATGTAGTGGGACTTATAAGTTAGGAAGACCTGGTTTTGAAACTCATTTCAAATATTTTAGTAGCTGTGTGACCCTGGGAAAAGTCACTTCATTCCTGGGCCTCAGTTTCCTCATCTCTAATGTGAGGGAGGTGGACTTGATCACTTCCACTACCCCTTCTAGTTTACTCTCTATGACTTTCCCCAGGTCATGGGATTAGACCTTAGGGGAATTATACCTTGAGTCTTCTTGGTTTTGAAACAAGCTCTCTATCCATGCTATTTCCATGGACATACTGGAGTTAACCTTGGAAATCTGCAAGTACTTCAAATCAGGTCTTGATGTATTGTTTTGTTGATTGTGTAGACTTAATCTGATTTCAATCTAACTGCCCAACTTTATTCAATTTCCATTTGTGTACCATATGTTCGAATAAAATGGATTATTTCTGTGTCTTCAACTGCATCCTACCCTCTCTATGACTGTTTCTACTATTTTCTCGTGATTAGCAGGCACTCATTCCCCACTCTTCTCTATTGAAGTGCCTCACTTCCATCAATTCAAATGCCATCCCTCCATGAAGCCCACATACATGAATGTTCAATATAATTCAATTTAAAAACATTTATTGAGCAACTATTATGCACAAAGTTGTTTCACTGGCATCCTTGAGATACCTTGGCA
The DNA here is from genome assembly GCA_028658325.1 of Potorous gilbertii. Classification (NCBI taxonomy): domain Eukaryota; kingdom Metazoa; phylum Chordata; class Mammalia; order Diprotodontia; family Potoroidae; genus Potorous; species Potorous gilbertii. The sequence goes on along the minus strand of JAQQSK010003012.1, from coordinate 331,052 downwards.
TCTTGTAATGTCAAGAAGAATAAAGGAACTTGTTAGGCAGACCCCTTGTGATGAATGTATAAGGAAGAAATCAGTGAGTTGCACAGGATGGACAAACATGGATGGGTTATAGTCTATATCATCGGTAGAAATATCCAAATTGATGAGATCACTGATACCTCTGAGCACAGATTTTTCAGTGTGAAAGGCACCCTGCAAGTTGCTGGGGATACATAAATGAGAAAAAACTGGAGTTCCTGCCCTTGAAGAATTTACACATCTCTATTGGCAAGATACAACATGTACATAGATAATAGACTGTGAGGTAATCAAGGGAAAAGTCCAAAGTATTCTAGGAATATTTAAGGGGAGAGAATATTATTTCAGCTGGTGGTGGGGGTGGAAGGGTGGAATAGGATGAGGGAAAGCTTTACAGATAAGATGACACTAGAGCTAAGCCTTGAAGAAAAGAGAAGGCTTTTGATAGGAGGAAATAAGGGAATGCATTCCAGTTACAGACATGGCCCCAGCAAAAGCATGAAGGTAAGAAAAGGTCCATATTGAACTATAAGTTCCTTGAAATGAGGTCTGTATCCCTTCTGAGTATCTGCAGCATTTAACAGAGAACGTTGTACACTGTAGGAAGTTAATAAATGTTGGTTGAGTTGAATTTGATGAAAAGAAAAATGGAAATTCAAAAAAGAAGCAAATGAATTTAAATAAGACAGACTCCTGAGTAATACATAGTTAGTTGTGTATTGGCTAGGTTTGCCTGTTTTATGTCTTTTCCTATTCTTTACCCCAGTAGACCTCTCTTGTTTACCTGAAGCATCTTTACTAGTCAGCTGTTAAGGACTGATTCCATATATACTCATTGGTTGTGTAGGGCCTTGGGTCTGACGCTGCCTGGTATGAAGACAGGAGTAATTAAACATTGCACAGTGCAGCATGGCCCTAAACAAACAACATTGATCAAGGTATGGTCCTGATCATTGCTTGTACTCTCTTCTCATACTGACCTAGAGAGATACAACTAGGTTATAGTACAGTTAAATAGATGACCAGTTCCAGTGATTATGGATTGATTTCAACTGTGACATCACGATGAAAGAAGTAGAGAATGAAAGATCCTGCTTTTCCTATTGTTTAGGGATATATCTATTTATGTACAGATCTGTATATGTATTATACACATAAATACATACACATATACACACATACATATTATGTAAACTTGATTCAGTAGAGAAAAATTTGCTTTTAAGGGTAGGAAGGAAAGAAGGAAGGATTGGGAAGGCACTCCATCGGCAATGTAGAGAGAACAAGGGACAACTATTGTACGACTTGCAATGTTCCATTGGTATCTGCAAAAAAGATCTAAGGGAAAGCTCCTACAATACTGGATGAACAGCCTGACAAATATTTTCTTTTTATAAAATACAACATACAGAATAAGCAAAATGACAAAAAGATGAATAGGTTGCAGTTGACATCATTAGAAGGAGCGCTCCCATTGATGAAGTCACTGATCCAATAAAACATAGAAATAAGTCAGCCTAGAAAAAATTCTCTAGTAGACTGCACCAAGGATCTATCCTTGTCCTTTTGCTGTTCAATAGCTTTATCAATGACTTGAATGTCATATATGCAGATGAGACTTACTTGGGACCGGAAGTTAAAACACCTGACTTCACAGAATTACTATTTGCAAAGATCTTGATGGAATGAATTTCTTAAGATGCCATTTATTTATTTCATTTGCCTTTACATCACAGTCATTTTATCCTTCCAACTTCTAGACTGAACCCTCCTTTGTGACAAAAAAAAGGGAAAATATTTGATGTGATGGCTAAATCTGACAATGAATATAATCTCCTGTCCTATTTATTCATCCCCTGCTTTTCTTCTGTGAAGATGAAATTTCATATGGAGAAATATAAAACCTTATACTTGTTAAAAAATAAACTTTTAAAATTCAGGATGGTAGAGAACTGGTTTGATAACAGTTTGTATGAAAAAAGAAATTAAGAGTTTTAATGAACTAAAAGGAAGAGTTGAGATTGAAAGTCATAACAAGAGCAAGAACAGGTACAGAAACATGGTAATACAATTGAAAAGAACTCTGGTTTTTGGAGGTTTACAGTCAAAATTCCACCTCTGTCATACTGACTGAGTGTGACAACATACCTGTCCCACTTCCTTTCTTAAATTATAGATTAAGAACTGGAGGGAACATTAGAGATCATCTTTTCCAACCCTCTATTTTATCAATAAGGAAACTGAAACTCAAAGGGGTTCAGTGACTTGCCCAAGGCTATTCATGTTTCTTTTCTATTATTTCCTTCATTATAGTGGTTAGGTTTCTTATCTTGTCGTTTTTTTCTGTGAGACTGATGAATCTCTATACATATCCAAATGTTTTACTTGTGAGCATATTTTTTTTTAATGTCCTTGTTTTTTGCTTGTCTTCTTCTATGTTATCTTTCATTTCTATGTGTTTGCATTTCCAGTCTATTGTCCTCTCTTTTTTTTCCTTTGGCGAAGTTTGCCATGGAAGATTCAAGTTTTTTTATTTTATTCATTATCTTTTTTTTTTGGAAGACAAATTCTTACTCTTATAATTCTCATATCTACTTTTGTGCCAAGTGTTGGATTATTTTCTTTCATTTTGCAATATTTATTTAGATACTTGAAATAATTTACCAGATCTGGAAGCCAAATTTCCTTTCATAACTTTTATCTGTTGGTTTGTCTGTTTATGTCCAAGATTTTTGAGATTTCTTCTTCCTGGAATCTTGGGTACTTTCAGTCTTCTCCCTACTCCCTTATTTTCCTCATTGCTCACTTTTGACTCCCTTCTATCTGGTTGTGGTTTCTCTGTGTGTTGGTTCTCCAAGTGTCTCAGCCTAATCCCACACTGAATGATTCACAATTAAGCAACCTAGGTCTCTGTCTCAGTTAGCTGACTTTTGGGTGGTCTGAATTGACCCAAATGGATGCTGTGCTCTTCCATCAGGTTTGGTGGAATTCTGCAAAGCTTTCCATATACATTGTGACCTCTCCCACTCCTTTTGTTTCTTATTTCTTGACCTGTCACCAGATCTTCAGAGCCCTCTAACACTGGCAGCTCAGAACTTTGCAGCTTTGGTGCTTCCAGGTTGCAATCCCCAGGAACTCTTGTTCCTGAAGGGTTGTGGCCAAGTTGGCTATCAAGGCCCCTTGAAAACTTCTGCAGCCTGGAGCCAGGGTCTCTAAGGCCTTGGAAAGAGGGAGGGGGACCAGAGTGTTGGGATGGGTTTTGATGTAAGCCTGTGTCATGCTTGGCTATGCTATTTCAGCACCACTCTCAGTAGCATGGAAGGTAAGGGAGGGATGCTAAGTGAGCTCAGGTTCAATGATTGTTAATTCCTGGATTTTTTTAAAATCTTGTTTTGGATTCTTGGTGTCATAGACCATAGAAACAGCTGAAGTTTCTTTATCTGTAGGACATAATTTCTGTTTGGGGGAAATATAAGAGGTTATGGAGATTGGGAAAAAATATCTTGTCCACTATGTTGTTGCTCATGTGACCAGGAACAGAATAGGAACCAAGCAATCCATTTTCCTTTCAGTCATCAGTTAACAACATAGTAGGGGATGCCCCTTTGAAAACTGAAGGACTGATGCAGCTAAATGACAGAAATAGAAACTTAAAGCAGAAGACACTCAGATGCCTGGTAAATGTTCTCTAGCCAGAAAGGATAGGAGGCTTAAATAGCTCAATTAACAAAGAAGAAGCCAATGAAACACAGCACTTACCTCCAAGGCATAACTGACCCTAGCCAACTCTTCTACATAAGGTTCCCAAAGGAGCATGGGAGGTGAAACTGACTAAATTGAAGCTAATCATCTTAAGGCAAGTGGAGTGGATTATTGAAGTTAAGGGCTTGTAAACCAGGAAGGATTGTCAAATAGGAGAGGCAAGACTTCATTCTTCTTCTTGGACATATCTATTTGATAGATACCTCAACTTTGAGAGTAAAAGGGCAGAGGCTTCTGCAGATTTTAAACTGTTCTAAGGAGTATTATCTCAGCTTAAAAGAGGCACAGAATAACATTACAGTTGAAAAGAGTTCCATGGAACTATCCATACAAGCCAATGACTGAAAGTAGAAAAGACTAGCTGCCCATTGAAGAATAAACCCAGAGCAGTGGTCAATACCCACGATGAACTGAAAAAAAGCCCAGTGATCAACTGCCCTGCTACAGTCCATCTGGCCCAGCTACAGTTCATCCTGCCCAATACTGTCTGCTAGCAAGACATTACTTTGCAAATAAACAGACTTTTCTATTTAGCTTTCGATGGGAAGCAATAATGAAAATACAAACTGTATCCCTGTTGGCTCCACTTTCTTGTCCCCAATTTCAGAGTCTTTGCCCATGTTTTCTGTATTTTTCCTGTTATCATTTTTACCCACATGAATCATCTGTTTTGACACACAAGGTGTCATCCATTTTGGACAAGTCTTGAAAAGTTCTCTGTTAACATCTTGGATACAAGACCATTGTATAATAATACTCTTCTTGCTCTTATAGCAACCGTGGATCTACCCTATCATTTCTTGGAGAACAAGTAGTTGTTTTCTCCTCAGAACATCCAGTTTCTTCCTTCTTCATAGAACCTCAATTCCCTACCTCACTCCTATTCATAATTGTTATGTGTCCAGATAATTGCCCAGCATACCCTCCTCATGGAAATCTCCCTTGGAAAATTTGAGGATAGCCCAACAGATGCAGCAACTGTTTTTGAGAAGTATTCATCATTCTGCTCCTGCAGTTTCCTTTTGCACTGCAAAGGGGAAGGAAGTATATTTCCTTCATCTTTCTGTGGACCCAAAGTGTCACTGTGTCCTACAATGTTTTAATGTTATTTTCATTTATGTTACGTGGTTCTTATGTTTATTATTCCTTCGGTCCTACTCACTTCACTTTGTGTCAATGAGTCTATACAAATTTTCTCATGTTTCTAAGTTCCCTATCAAGTTAAAATTGGTTTGTTATTTTTAATTGCAAATGTTCAGTGATCCTTCTTTCCTTCCTCTGTGTGGTGGACAGTTGTCCATCCTCCAACTTTGGGAGAGCGGTCATATTCTCCTCTATCCAGTTCCACTTCACATTAAGTATCCATATTGGTATTTTCACACTGAAGTTTCCTTTCTGCTGAAATTGGTTTTGGGGCACTACACTGATAATTTGGAACAAATGTGAGCTTTTGTCTTTTCTTGTAGGAGGGAGAGCAGCCTGAATTCTCAATGTAGGTAACAACCACTTGTCCCAGGTAGAAATACAAGCATCTTTCACTCAATGCAAATCACTGCAAATTTCTCCCTGCTCTCACTTCTCACGGAAAGCCAGATCTCCTATCCTTGCCTTTCAAAATAGCTCGTGGATGATTATAACATACAACACTAGCTCCTCATTAAGACCTTAATAATCTGTTTGGCTGGATCCTGGATCATACCTAATTTTCTTTGCCTTCATTGTACCCCATCTTATCTTACTGATTCCTTTTCCTTACTTTGCTTTAATAACAACCTTCTCCTTGAGGCCCCTCAGATGCTTTCCTTCAATCTTTCCTCTCCTTCAGATTAAACCTTCTCCTTTTTTTTAACCTTCAGCTTCTCCCAAATTTCTCCACACCAAATTCAAAGTCACCTTTTTCACAATTCCAAAATCCTCTTAAAACATCTTCATGTCCTTACCCTTTTTCCAAACCCTTTTTGCCTCATAAACTTCTGCAGAAGGCATAAATTTTTAAATATCAAAATCTTTTGTTTGT